>PVJX010005814.1:0-66112 GCA_004027295.1 Dolichotis patagonum
ATGTCTACTTTACATGCTTTAACTTTGTAATTTGAGCAGCTATTTCCAAGAACTCAGTATGTAATTAGTCAAGTAATAATTTCCTAGGTTTTATTGTTGTACTTTTCCTTTTTTCCTTGGAATGCTGTATGGTTGCTACCCTTTATTCTGTTTTATTTTGTTTTGTTTTTTCCTCTTTAAATAAAATTATAAAAAAAAATATTTAAAAAAAAAACCACACCTGAAAACCATTATACACCTTAAAAATCAGCACTATTTCAGGAAGAAAGATGCTTTTAAGATGCAAACTATCCACCATGTGCTTCAAATCCTAATTATTCCAGATTGTTTGTGAAAACTGAGGGACAGGTGGATTACACTGTCTAAAGAATATATTGTTATGTTAACTGTACTTTTCTTATCTCTCTTCCAGAGCAATATTACTTTTATTTCTTGGAATCCCACCAGAAAACAGTTCTTTCAGCACCTGTGTATGTGGACCCTGCCACATATCCTCACAGTCCTGCAAATCATAAAACGTTTTCCTCCTTTATCCTTAAAAAATCCTTCAAATCAATAAAATCACCCCCCAAGAGTCCATACCCTGTCATGTTCGTATTTCAGTTTATACCCAGAGAGATCACTACCCACAGCCAGGTGTACAATACTTAGATACAGCATCTCAGTCCAAAGAAGCAAGGTTCCGTAAAGCCTGAATATAATTATATCTTCAATTATGTCCTCCTATTGATTGAATAATGTCCTTTGTCTTTCATTAAGACAATGACCAATCTACATTCATGACATAAGAGTTCAGTTAAATAGCCAGCAAAAATCATAGAACTATATAGTTTGGCCTTGTGATCTTGGGCTATCCAACTGTGGGATCACTTTCCCCACTTTCTTGTGAAGGACCACCCCAAAATACCATTTTGACATGAAGACTATTTTGAGCTCAAGGCAACTGAGAATTTAAAGATGCAGGAAGAAGCTCTGTCGTCCCCTTATCTGCCTAAAAGTCATATTAAAGATTAGAGTTGACACTAACTTGTGTTTGCATAAAGACCTTACTAAATAGCCATTATCTTCCATTGATTCCACTATAGATTTCTTACTAGGTTTCCCAGTCTGTCATCCTTTAACCCCAAGCTGTCTTCCTTTTGTTAAAAGAGCATATAGGGGGTCAGGGGTATAGCTCAGTGGGGCAAGCACCTGCCTGGCAAGCACTAGGTCGTGAGTTTGATCCCCAGTACCCAAAAAAATGGGGGGGGGGTATAAGCCCCAAGTGTAACTACTTCTTAGAATTTCACTTTTTTAATATGAATTTCTATGCACGTAAATATTAATAAAAGTCATGTGCCTTTTCTACTGTTAATCTTCTTTTGTTAATTTAATTTGCAGTTAAACCAATCCAAACCACATGTAGGAAACATGTAGCTTTCTCAATAGCTCTCTGGGCCTGTATATTTTCTAACACTGTGCTATTTCTATCCCTCATCTTTCCAGCATCTAAGTTCTACAATGCCCTTTTCCTATATAGCTTTCCAGAGGCAAAAAAAAAAAATGGAAATCTGAAATAATTCACAGTGAGATCTGATTAATAGTGACTTAAGATGACATATTAATAATATTCTACTAAAAATGCATTACAAACTTATTATAAAACTTTGTTAGAAAAAACACTAATTATGATGCCAAGCAATATAAAAATGTAAAAAATAAAGAAAAGAAAAAACTTTCAAAAAAATTTTGGTATGTGTTTACAGAATATTATGCTTATATTCCTCGTGTGGAATGATACAAATTCATAACACATCCCAATTCCTTTTGTTCATCCTGTGTCCTTCAAAAGGAAGGAGATCAAAGGATGGGTGAAGAGGGGAAGGAAGAGAAGGAAAGTGGTTGAAAAAAAAGGAATTAACATGTGTTATGTACTTCTACCAACTTCCCACAAGGAATATAAACATAGTGTACTACATTCATGTACTAATAAATTAGATTTTTAAAATTATATTACTTCTTTCTGAGAAAAATAAAGTTATGTTTTAGCCCAAATGAATAACCCTCTAAGGATATAATTTGTGGAAGTAAAGTTGAATGATGGAAAAGATAGTGGGACAGAAACTGTTCTAATATCTCGGATCACTCTTTATGTTATTAGTTCTTTGCCAAAGTTTGGAGTATGAGCAACTTTCAGACTAAGTAAGAAGTAAGCAAAACAGTAAGCAGACATATAATTAGCTCTCAGTCTCAATAACTAAAGTCAGGAAATGCTTGATTAGTCAAATACCCTGAAAAATCAGATTATTAGAGTGCAGTTTTCAGGAAAGAAAAGGGGACACTTTCTTTTTGCCAGATGAGGACAAGACTGGGCTGTCTTTAATCAGGTAGAATCAGATTTGTCTACTCTCTGATGAAAATGCTTACTTGTTTTAGCTTTATTTCCTCATCCTTCAGCACTCAGTTCCTGGACAGAAATGTTAACAACCAAACAGCAGGATGACAAGAAATTCCATACTCCTACAACTTAACAATCAAGACACAGCTGGACCATCCTCTTCTCCTCCCTCACAGTGTCCAGCATGTGCCAGGTAAGAAGCGCATGGACCCATCCAGACCGTGTGATATGCCTCCTCTTCCGCTTCCTCACTCACCGCCCTGCATAGCAACAAGGGAAGTTCAAAGGTCTTGGAATACAGGCTGGGATCCTAGGTAGAGGGGATGAGAGGTATGGTCCTGTCAAAACCTTGTCTCTCATGTCCAGCTTAAGGTGAATTCCTCACATAGTGAGATGTCAGGTTACGTTTCTTTTTATGTCTGCCCAGGAAAAAAGAGTCAGACTGGCAGATCACATCTTCACAGGCTCTCAACCAAGTGTACAGAGATGGCCTATGACTTGAAGGACATGGAAGAGATCACTAGTAAGTTTTGACCTTCCCTCTTGCATTTCTTTGTCCCTGCCAACTCAAATAACAGATTGGGACAAGAAAAAGAAAGAAAACAAGGACAAAGCAAAAAGGTCAGTTTCTAAATGTGACATCAATATATTTTCATAAACTATCTGCTGACTCCAGAGTCTGGGGAGCCATTATATTGTCTGAGAAGAATATGTAGCCTAGTTCTTGAAGAGAATAAAAATAATAACAGCTCCAAACAAGCTTTAGCCATTGACCCGAAGGCAGGCTCTTGGGTTAAATTTCCAAGGCTATGATACCATCCTAGTTTCAGATGAAAAAACATAGCCTAAGTTTCTGTAATTATTTTCATTTTTGTTTTGTTTTGTTTTCCTTAAAGAGAGCCTATAAATCACTGATTTCTTTGTGACTTTCTCTGTACAGTACTGAACAGATTGCCCATAGGAGAGAAACTTCCATTTTCTACTAATAGCCCAAGGGGGGGCGGGCAGAGTGTTGCTCTTACAGCATTTCTGCCCACTCCAGTGCCAGCTTCTTGTTCCCAACAGCATCCTGAAATGGCAGCCTTGCAGAGATGTCTGCAACTTTCAAACACATGTTCTCTTTAGCTATGAACACCAGCCAAGCATGCATTTCGTATCACATAACTGCACGCATAAGTCCTTGGAGGTCTACAGACCCCATTTACATAAACAGCTACCAGATAATCATGCCAGGTGATCACCATCCTGTGCCCTGTAAACAAGCTTGAAAGAAGCAGAGGATATCACCTGCAGGCCTACTAGGGTGCTTTAAATGTTATTCTGGGTAGAGTCAAGAGAAACCTTTCCTTCTCCCCTGTTAGGGTTCAGTCCTTGAGTCTGAGCAGTGAATGGACAATAGGCCAATTAACAGGAGAAAAAGCATGCATTTACTACCTACACACGCAAGGCAAGGGGTAGTACCCAATAATCCTCTGAGATGAGAAGTTTATCTATCCATTTCATAGAGGAGAGGAAACGAGGAATGTCATCAATTTTAAGACAGATGAATGGGCCTGAAAGAAACTAATTTGGAACAAAATTCATCTGGACTCTGTGTAGTGTCAACTCGAGTCTTTCTTCCAGCTTTGTGACTCAGTACCTCCTAGTTGATAGCTAGGGAAGGGTTCCAAGTATCTCCAATGGGATCTGGCCTTTAAGATAGAAAGTTTGAAAGAACTTCAGAGATAGCCCTTCACTGCATTTGCTGCTGCCCAGGGACTCTCAGATGGAAGTCCAAAGGGCCACATTTTGGGGTGTCATAGGCCATATGCACCACATGAATAGCCTGATCCAGGTAAGACTTTGTTCTGAGGATCTCCTAAGTAAGTAAAAGTCTCCTTCTGTCTCCACTGACAACCATTTTAAAATGTTCTCACACTATTCCAATATAATGCAAAAATTTTCTAAATAAGCAGATGACCATTACCAAAAAAAAAAAAAAAAAAAGCAAAAATACTTTGGAATAGTGGACAGCTGATCATATAAGCTATGGGTTCAGTACTAATACAGTTGGTACAAACAGTTAGTTAATCTTCTTATTTCAGCTCTATTGTCAATTAAGTTATTTTAGGCAATGAAGTAGTTTTTCTGGAAATGTAAGCTCAGTAGTTAACTGAGTGATTGAAGATCTTATGAAAACAGGATATGCTACTTTAAATTGAATCAAGGAAAGCTAGGCATGGTGGTACAAACATGAAATCCCAGCTATTCAGGAGGCTAAGGCAAGAGGATCTGAAGTTTGAAGCCAGCAGAGTGTCGTGGTTTAGATCTAGAATAACACCCAAAAGCCTCATGTGTTCAGGGGTTGGGCTTCTTGAAGGTGACTGGGTTATGGGAGCGCTCAGCTCGTCAATGGATTAATCGACAGACACATCCTTAGCTGAATGTGCTGTTAGGTGGTGGGCATGGTCAGAAGAAATGGGTCACTGGGAGCATGACTTAGAAGGGTGTATCTCCCTTCCCTACTCCTCCCTTCTCACTCTGCTTCCTGGCTACCATGTCATGAGTGACTTTTCTACACCAGATCCTTCTGCCATGCTGTTTCTGCCCTGGAGTCAGTGACCATAGACTGAAAACATGCACCAAAATAAACTTCTCCTCCTTAAAGTTCTGAGTGTCTGGGTACTGGGTCTCAGAAGTAGTAAAATGACTAACAGATGGTACTAAGAATGGGCTTGTGGCTGTGAGTGTACTTGACCATGTTGTTTAGAAGCCTTTGAAACTCATCTGCTGGAGGAGATTGGAAAGATTTAGAAATGCCAAATGGAGAAGTTCTAGAACACTGTAAGCCAAGCTTGATGGGAAATTCTGGTTGGAGATCAGAAGATTAGAATGCTGTAAAAAGATACAGAGTAAAGGCCAATTCCAAGAGGTTTCAGTTGTGAACAAGGACTCCACTGGCAGTTGGACTTGAGGCCATGGGTGTAATGCTCTGCCATAAAATTTGTCTTCATTTTGCCCATGTCCTATGGCTTTATAGGGCACATGAAATAAAGGGCAGATGACAAATTAATCTGGCAGAGGAAGCCCAACATTCAGGTTGTGGTGTGGATACTGATGTCAGCTTTTAGCTGCATTTAAACTGAGAAACAAGAGCAAAATGTTCATGTTTAAAGACCTCAGTTTTTCCAGAAAAGGAATGCCTGAAAATTCGAAGCAAAAGAAAGCACGGTTGCTGAGATTAGCCTTAAAAAGACTCCAAGTACTGTACATCAGAACAATAGGAAAAATGCTTTGAAGGTATCTCAGGAATCACTCTTCACTGGCTTAAGTGTATAAGAGAATAAAGGTAAACTCCTTTGAAAGATTTTGATTTAAGAAAAGAACTTCCAAAGAACTGTGTTCAAGAAGGGCCACCTAAAGAATTGGTTCCCTGTAATTCAGTTCTTAACTCTTAGCCATCCAGTCTCTCAGAGGCCTCTGCACCCATAATCCAAGAAGGCCCAGCTGCAGTTCAAGTTAGTAGCACAGTTTGGCCATCATCCACATGGTGCTGGTCTTGCAGGCATGCCTGCAAGACCTGGCAGACCAGGTAGTACAGCCCTGAGACCATGATATATGAATTCTGTAAGAATGAAGATGAAAGTGCTATAGAGATCTCAGAAAGTTGAAGCCAGGATGGAACATCTAAGGAAAGCCACAAGCAGTGAGCAGAGGCAATCCAACAGGAGTAGGGCATCCAGGCTCTTTAGAGTTTGCATGTTGTCATGACTTGACCCCAGTACTGGATGCAGAGATATAGGATTTAATGTTTTCCGTGTTGGGTTTGTCTGATTCCTGTCTATCCTCTTGTTCTCATTTTCAGAATGGGAATATTTATGCTCTACCATTGTATGTTAGCAGTATTTAACTTTTTTTTTTTACAGGGGTTCACGCTAAGAGTTTGCCTTGAGTCTCAGAGGTTACTTTGGACTTATATTGTTTAGTAATACTAGAAACTGCTAAAACTCTGGTGACTCTTAGAGATGGACTACATGTATTTTGCATAGAGAGATGGACATGAGTTGGGTTTGTTTGTTTGTTTGTTTGTTTTGTTTTTAGTGGGGGACCAGAAGCAGAATGCTATGGTTAAAATCTAAACTGTTCCAAAAAGGCCTCATGTGTTTGGGAGGGAGGGCAGTTTGGAAGGTAAGTGGCTCGTCATGGAACTGTACTCATCAGTGGATTAACCCACAAATGCATCCAAAGCTGAACATGCTGGTAGGAGTTGGGCCCGGTCAGAAGAAGCGGGTTGCTGAGGATGTGACTTGGAAGGGAATCTCCCATCCCACCTCCTCCGTTCCCTCTCTGCTTCCTGGCCACCATAACACGGGTGGCTTTCCTACCAGATCATTTCACCAGGCCGCTCTGCCTTGAGCCAGCTGACTGTGGACTGAAAACATGAGCCAAAATAAACTTCTCCCGCATTAAGCCGTGGGTGTCAGATACTGTGTTTCAGCAATGAAAAGGAGACTAAGACACAGGACAGCCTGGTGAAACCCTGTCTCAAAGGAAAAACTGAGCCAGCAAAGCATGAATGTCTTACTCAGCATCTTCAAACTCTCTAGACCTACCGCAAGAAATTATTTCACTTCAACCCCACATACACATTTATGGATGGAAAAATAAAACAAAACTTTTACACAACAGTCCTCACTTTTGTTGCTTTCTATTCAATTTTCTCCTTTCAAAAAATTCTGCTGCAATTTGAAACCTTGATACTGTTTTGATGACTCCACTAATAGGTTGAGACTCATTTTTTTAAATCATGTTTTAAATTATATCAAGAAAAACTACAAAAACTGTAATATCTATGGGCTGTCACTGAAATCATGAATCTCATATATTATTAGCAATGTACTGTTATGTCTTAGGAATGAGAGAAGTGATAGGAAAGGTTTAAAAATAGCATTTATAAAGCAGCTTATAAAGCAGCTTGTAGAGAGATTGATAAAATTGCTCCAAAAGTGGCCTTATAATATCTCGTCTAACAAATGATTTGTTAACAGTCTTTTCTCAGTTCCTCAAGGAACCATGCACTGCAGAAGCAAATGGCGGAGGAGGCTGACAAGAGATTTAAAGGTCCTTTTGCTGCTAGGTGTTCATCACCTAGAAGAGACCCTGCCCACACAGCTGGAGCCTAAGGAGCAGCATGGGCCAGGGCTGCTTCTCTGCTCTTGGTTGCAAGAGAGGAAGTCCAGCCGTCCCAGAGCTAAATTCTCACATAGGCCTTGGTGGAAGGCCTGACCCTCCCATGGCCTCTCTAGTCCCACCTCAGCCCAGGAATACACTGTAGCATTGCAAAAGTTCTCCAGTCAGGCCCTGTCTACTCATCTTTAAATCTGCTGCTAAGAGAAGGAAAATTGTGTATAATCCAGGGTCTGAATCTTATTATTGACTATTATATATGTATACATCCTGGCAGGGTAAAGAGTTTAGAAAGCACATTTCCCAGCCTCAACATTCTCCTTCCATTTTCTTCCCTATTGTCCAAATAGAAGAAAGAGAAAGAGAAAAGAGGAATGGTTAGAGAGAAGAGGAGGAAGAAGAAGAGAAAAAGAAAGGAAGAAAAAAAGGAAGGAAGGACAGCCTGAAAGCTAGGATATAATTAAGTTTTATCTCAGATAAACCCCCCAAGTTTTCCCTAGTACATTTGCAAGAAATCTTTTAAGTCCACATGGACTAAAAATATTCAGAGTCATAGCTAACTTTGTTTTTTTATTGGTACTGGGAATCAAACTCACGACCGTGCATAGCTAACTTTTTTAATGCAAAAAAAGGAAACTAATGTAATTCATCCTAAAATATAAAGCATATGTTAATGCCTTTCTAGATGTGATAAGGAGTAATCAGTGAAAGGTATAAAGACAACCAAACTGTTACCATTTTGTCTAAAACAGGCTCTGTGGATATCTTATTTTTTAGTCATTTCCATGGGTCATCCACCCCACTGGCTCAGTTTCTCCCTCCTTTCAGTCAGCTGAAAGGTCCAAAAGTACTCTAGCTAACAGGAGTTAATCAGTTGCTTTCCAAAATGATTCTACTGTTTGGGGTGATGGTGAGCAGATCAATCGGCATCCAACAATTACAATAATTTAGCAAAGATGATAAGCAACAACTATAAATATTTTGTAAAGGATTAAACGAAGAGGGAACTCAACCTCTCTCCAACTAATTCTAAAAGCCTTTGAGCCTTCTCTTAATGGCATCTTGATCCTCTTCAAGACATCACTTCAACTGATTGCCTACTCTGTTTTTGTTGCCAGCTATTACATGTGAGCAGACTGTTTACCACCAGGCAAGCAGCATTTCCAAGCCAATCAGGGGAAAAGTACATACCTTCAGATGAGTCTAAGGTAAATATTTCTTCTCACTCCTCATTTTCAACTTTCATGTATAACTTAATGCTCTGTAGGTTATCAGCAGGGCCCACTTTGTTAAATTTTCTCCTCCCAGCAGGAATATAAATTTACATAAACCCAGGTAGGTAAGTGACTAGTTATTTGCTTATTTTAGCAGCTCATTAAAAACTTCAAATGAAGCCATATGGCCTCTCAGAAGAAAAAACATCCTTCTTAGTAGAAATTAGCTTGACAATAAGGGAAATATGTAAGTCTATCTATGTTCCTTTAGAAGGAAGACACCAGCAACATGACATTTGTCTTCTCCCAGAGAACCTGCCTAGCTGTGTCATGATTTTACCAGGGGTCAGAACCAGGTCCAAACACCAGCTTTGCCCTTGACTAGCTTCCAGGCTTTGAACACACCAGTAAACCTATATAAAAATCTGTTTCCTTAAACACACACATGAAATCTCACCTGAAAAATGCTGACACTTGATTAGATGGTCTCTAAAACTGTTCTCCATTAATAACAGCCCATTGTAAAATTAGGAACACAGAAATTTGTTAAGAAGACCCTGACAAATACATTTGGATTTTTTTTTTTAAAAATTGTCAGCTCACCTGAAGCACAACAAATGTAGCCTGAATGTGAAAGGGAGGCTAATTTCCCACCAGGGCTTACAACTTCCAAGTCAGGGTCACTCATTCCTTTCTTTGTGCGGGCAGTCAATAAAATTGATAGAATATCTGCTACCTACCGTGCACTAACTGGCGCCTATGTGAACCTTACAGAGAGGGCAAAAGATTTAAAGCCCAGCTGCTCTATAAAGAAGTGGGATATGGTTGGGAGAGTAGAGAAGAGAAAGAAATATGTCAGCACACTCCATGTAGTAAAGGACTCTCAACTATTTCTTGCCATAAATACCTGTGAAGTTATGGGACACTTAGCACTGATAGGCAACTAGAATAAGGTGTACTTTCAAAGAATAGACTTTATTTTTAGAACAATAGTAGGTTCACAGCAAACTTGAGCAGGAAGTGCAGGGCCTTTCTATCCAGCCCTACCTCCCACAGGCGGACAGACCCCCTACTGTCTCTCATCCGGCCTTGTTTATTTGTTACAAATGAGCCTACATTAACAGAGCATTGTACTTACTTTTTCAACAGATAAGGTTCACAAATAACAAGGACTCTTAAAATACACAGTCACCATTTAGTCCTTAAGGATGTTCAACTAATCACTTACTTTCTAACCCAATCTTTCTTAATCCTTCATGAAGCAGACAGGAAAGAAACATGACCCAAGGTGCTGCTGAAAGTCTGAGGAGTAAATAGTAAGGCATCAAGCTCACACAGGACAGGAAATTACCCTTGAGATTCGTGGCTGCATTTGGGTGTTTTTCTCTCCAACTCTTCTCCCTTTCAAACCCTCCCTTCCGCCCGCGCGCGCGCGCGCGCGCACACACACACACACACACACACCCCTCATATCATTCTAACTCAGACAACCTCCATAAGCCCTTCTTTTGACCAGGAGGTTGGGGACCATATTCTAAGGATGCTTTTAGGTCACTGATAATCTTAATTTAACCAGCACCAAAGGATAGGAACAAATACTATACCAACCCTCTGAGCTAGGCAGCAGTACAACCCCTACCATGAGATGTCATAAAGTCTTCAAATTACACAGAACTTCTACTGTGCAACCCACTAATAGTTAGATTCAGATACAAGTCTGGGGTGTGTGCCACCTTCTTTCCTTGAGAATCACTGCCTTGCTGAAACACATTAAATGGAACAGGAATGTAGGAAAGACAGGTTATTCCTATACTACATTACTATGTATGATACAAAAGTAGAAAGCAAAATCAATTAGTGTCATCTTTTCATTTATGTCAGTACTTATTGTAACCAAAATTCTTTAAAAGTTTAGTGAAATTAACAAACTAAAACCACAAAAAAAAAAAAAAAAAAAAAAAAAAAAAAAAAAAAAAAAAAAAAAAAAAAAAAAAAAAAAAGCTGGGTGTGGTGGGGCATGCCTGTAATCCCGGTCCTTAGAAGGCTGAGTCAGGAGAAATATCCACAAATTCAAAGTCCAAGTGAGCAACATAGTCAGTTGAGGCCAGCCTGAAGTACATAGTAAGACCCTGTCTCAAAAAACACAAAATACAAGTGTGGTGGTGCATGCCTGTATTCCAGCACTCAAGAGGCTGAGGTAGAAAGAAGGATTACCATGAGTTCAAGGCCAGCCTGTGCTACATAGTGAGTTCAAGGCCAACCTGAACTACAAAGATAGACCCTGTCTCAAAAAACTCCCCCATAACATGGATATATACATAAATAAAACCACAGAAAAGTCCATAGTCAATAATTATGCTATCATATAATGAATATGCTAATTTGATCTTCAACTGTAGGGGGAAATTGGCTTAAATTCAGTGAACCAAGAAATTTTCTATGAATTTGCACAAAGAACGAAAACACCTTTTTGACTCTACCTATTTATAAGCACTTTGCTTTATTTATCAGGTATAATTTCTGCAAGACATTATATTTGAAGATATCACTAATGTAAGAAACAGGAAAAGGAGAGAATGATAAATATTTTTAGTTCTCACTGAAATACTAAAAGTTGTTTTTCAGCTTTTTATTACTGTGACAAATAAGATAATCAACTTAAAGGAAAAAGGTTTATTTTGCCTCGTGATTTCATACTGAAATGTATGAAATAGATTGGCCCTAATCTCTTTGGACCTGTGGTGAGGCAACACATCATGGTGGGGACTATATGGTTGACTGTGCTATTCACCACAAGGTGGCCAAGAAGCAAAGAGAAAAACAGAAGAGGCCTGGGTCTCATACCCAACTTTCTTCTACTAGGCCACACCCATTAAATGTTCTACCACTTGTGAATATTACTACAGGCTGGAAACCAAGCCTTTAGCTCATGGATTTCTGAGGAACATTCAAGACCCAAATTATAGCAGTGATATTTTGAACTTTCTCTTTTCCTCTTTCTAACTTAGTTACCCCTGGGTAGGTAATTAAGGGAACCAGGGATCCCCAAGGCCTGCAGGGACCTGGAGTCTGCACCCAGTAACCCACAGTCATTTGGAAACCCACTGTAAGGCCCACAGGGACTGGGAAGTTGCACCCAGAAACCTGCACACACACAGGAACCATCTCTGAGGTCCGCAGGTCTGTGCCCAGAGAGCCAAAGTTATCCAGGAGCCCACAGTGGGGCTCCTGGAGACTAAGAATCTGTACTCAGTGACCCACAGTCATTTGGGAACCCACTGCTGAGGTCCAGGGGGTTTGGGAGTCTTCCCCCAGTGACCTGCCTACACCTGGGAACTACCTGAGGTCCACAGGGACCAGGAGTCTGTGACCAGTGACCCACAGTCATCTGGGAACCCTTAGTGAGGCCCATGGGGACTGGATGCCCATAGCCAGTGACCCCCAGTCACCCAAGAACCCTTGGTGTGGCCCACAGGGACTGAGAGTCCACTCCCAGTGACTGTCCCACACCTGGGAACCATCTCTGAAGCCTATGAGGACCAGGAGTCTGCACTCAGAGACTGGCAGCCATTGGCAACCCTCATTGAGGCCCACTGCTGGATGGCAGCACAGGAAGCAACTAGTACTTGTTATCCAACAGAATCAGAAAAATGCCAAAACGAAAGAACAAAATGCAATCTCAAACTTTCAGCTCATCCAGATCTAGCACAGGAGACACAGACATAGATGAAAATAGAAATCACACACCTAAAATTTCTGAAATGATAGCAATGGAAGTAAAACAACTCTAGGAAGCTGTAAAGGAAATCAGATCATAAATACTCTCTCAGGTAAAAGCAGAAACATTAGACATAATGAAAGAATCAGTGAGTATATCCAAAGAAGATATAGATTAAAAAAAAATTGAGGAGCATAGGAAAATTAGGGAAAGCTTGAATGAACAATACATGAAATAATTAGAATACCCGAAACAAATTCAAGGAGATATCCAGGAGATCAAAATTTCCACTGAGTGCTGGAGGTTTAGCTTGTGGCACAAGTGCTTGCCTGGCAAGTGCGAGGTCATGAGTTCAATCCCCAGTACCAAAAAAAAAAAAATTTTTTTTTCACTGAAAGCTGGCAAAATCACATAAATGAAATTGAAGACAGTCTCTCAGACCTTGAAGACAGGATTGCAGCTAGTAATCATGAAAGGAATGATCTTTTAAAAATAATAAGGAATCAGTAAATAACAATTCAACAGCTACAAGATGATGCAAAGAGAAACAATATAAGGTTGATAGGTATAAATGAAAAAGGAGACAACACAAATGTCATAAAAGACTATTTGCATAAGTAATAGCAGAAAATTTCCCAAACATGAAAGAAGAAGCAGACATAAGATAAGCAAGGCATATAGAACTCTAATTGGCCATAATCAAAATAAATCTACACCTTGACATATAATAATCAACATCCAAGAAATTCAGCATAATAAAAGAATATTAAAAGTTGCTAAGGAAAAGAAACAGATCACCTATTTTAAAAAAGCTTGTTAGAATCACAACAGACTTCTCAATGCAAACCATCAAGCTAAGAAAAAATGAAGTATTTCGATTACTAAAAGAAAACAACTTCCAACCCAGATTGATGTACCTACAAAATTATCACTCAAAATCAATGGAGAAAACAGATACTTGCACCAAAAAAGAATAACTGAAAAACTTCATGATCACCCAAGCAACCCTCAAAAAGTACTGAAAGACATTCTAGAAAGAGAAAAAAAATGAACACAATTTCAAGAACAACAGAAAGAAACCAACAAGCAGGGCAAGCAATTAAACAGAGAGAGAAAGTAGGGAACCAACAGCAGAAAGATAGCAAGACAAAGATAAGCCAATACATATCATCTAACCATTAATGTAAATGACCTCAATTTACCAATAAAAAGAAACATACTGGCAGAGTGGATCAAAAAATGAAATCCAACATTATGCTATATACAAGAGACACATTTAACTCAAAAGGAAATTCATAGACTAAAAGTCAAAGGATGGAAAACAATATACTCCATGTGACAAGAACCCAGAAAAAAAGCAGCAGTAGCTATTCTACTGAAAGATAATATGAACTTCAAACCAAGAATGATCAAAAGAGATAAAGAAGGTCACTACATATTTTTTGTGTGTGTGTGTGCCAGGGATCAAACTCACAACCTCGCATTTGCCAAGCAAGCACTTACGCCACTGAGCTAAACCTCCAGCCATTCACTACATACTTGTTAGGGGAAAACTTCATGAGGAAGAGATAACAATCATAAATATATATGCACCAAATATGAGAACAACCAACTATAAGACAAATATTAATAGACATGAAAAATCAAATAAGCAACAATACAATTATAACAGGTGACCTTAACACCCCATTGACACAAAGAGACAGATCAACTAGACACAAAAATCAGCAAAAAAAAAAACAGAATTGAATCAAACTTGTGAACAAATGGAATTAGTAGACGTGTAGAGAGTATTTCACCCAACAACATCAGTACACATTCTTCTCAGCTGCACATAAAACAGTCTCTAAAATAGTCCATACACTAGTCCATTGTCTTGGTTATTTTTTCTCATTTTTGGGACAAAATACCTGACACCCAAATTAGGGATGGGAAGGTTTATTTAGCTTACAGTTTTATGGAAGCTTCAGTCCATATTTAGCTGGCTCAAAGGCAGGGTGGCATGACTGAGAGGCAACTGTTCATGGCAGCTGCAAACAGCAAGAGCAAAAAAAGGAAAAGGAGGAAAAAAATACATCTTCTTCCCTCCCTTGTATGTCAGCTCCACCCCCTGGGTGTAGCATTTACACTGCCAATCCCAGCACTAGACAATAAACCAATCACACATGCTAGATTCAGCTGCCTCCATGACTGCATGAGGCTTAGGGGGCCAGTAAGACACAAACCATAACACTCCACACCTGCCCCACTCCAAAGACTCATGTACATCCTTTACGCAAAAAACATCTTTGGCAATCTAGAATTGTCAAAGTTCTAACCGTTTCAGCATTGCTGAAAAGTCCAAATCCCAAGTCTGCTCCGAGATCGAAGACAAACTCTTAGCTGCAAGCCCCTGTACAAATAAAAACAAAGTTGAACACTTCCAACATATAATGTTACAAGAAAAACATTACCATTTAAAAAGGTACAAACACAGGGATCCAGCAGGGTAAACATTAAGTCCTGAAGTTCTGTGCTCAGTATCTGAAGCAATCTGGTTGTGAGCTCAAAAGTCTGGAGTGATTCCACCCCTGTGGCACTTCTGGTGGTTGTAGCTCCCATAGCCTCTCTCTTTAGCTGGCTTTGTGCTCTCCTTGCAGATTTCCTTAGACAATCCACACTCCTGGCTTTTTCAAATTTCTGGGTTCTTCACTGTACCTTTGGCTTCACCCTCACATCTTTATACACTGCCCTCTCAGATCCATACTACCTGGCCCCCCAGGCCCTCTGAAATTGGGGTGGAAGCCTTTTGATCATCAGAACTTGTACATGATCCATGCACCAAAAACCAGGGCCACATGGATGCTGCCAAGGTCTGCTGCCAGTGGAGCAGTAGCCAGAGGTTCCTCACTCTTGGTGATAGGGATTGAGTGTTTGGATTGCTGGGCACTCTGAACCTGATTGTGGGGAGCAGATTCTCTATGAAACTACTATTCTGGAACGTAGTGCAGCCACCACCATTTTGGAACCTCATGTGGCCTCCACCACCACTCTGGAACATAACACTCTGCAGCTTTCTCCTTCAAGCAAAGTCTTTGAGGCTATAAAGGATGGAGACCCACCAGCACTTCCCATGGTGTTCCCAGGCTGTCTTCCTCATTCTTCTGTTCCTTCTCAGCAATCAAGATCTCAGCTCTATATTTACAGCCCACAGATTTCTGACCAAACTCACAACATTTTAAATCACCATGCTAGGCACTTTGCTCTTGATTCACAACATAAATCTGGCTAAAAGCCTCCAACAATAGCCGTGCCACCACTTCAACATTCAACTGCCTTGAAATTTATTCTGCCAGATTAATCAGTCCACTGCCTTTAATCTCAGTCTCAGGAAAAGTCTCTGGACATGAGCAAAATATAGACAAACTTTCTGCCAAGCCATAACACATGTCATGTGGAGTCCAATAACCAGTGTGGAGTCCTTCTTCCCATCAGAAACCTCCTGAGCCTGGTCTTTACTGACAGGCATTCTATCAACCTTCTGGTCTCCTGAGCTCTGACCAGACTCTCCCCTAAAGAACAGCCTAAGCTGTTCTAGCTTTATGCATTCAGGCAATATCTCTGAACCTTTCCAAACTCTTCCCACAAATCATTCCCAAAAGCTCTTGAACCACATGGTCAGGTACAGTCACACCAACATCGCCACTCCACTACTACCAATTCTGTCTTACTTGCTTTTTTCTTGTTGAGACAAAATACCTGATGCCTCCAATTAGGGAAGGGCAGATTTATTTAGCTTACAGTTTTTTGGAGGGTTCAGTCCATATTCAGCTAGTTACAAGGCAGGGTGGTGTGACTGAGGAGCAACTGTTCATGGTGGCTGTAAACAACAAGAGCAAAAAGGGCAAAAGACAAAAAAGCACACCTTCTTCTCCCCTTATGTTGTATGCCAGCTCCACCTCTGGGTAGGCACAGCACTCACACCACCACTAGACAATGAACCAATCACACACACTAGATTCAGTCACCTCCATGACTGCACAAGGCTTGGGGGACCACCTAGACACAAACCATAACACTCACAGAACATGTTAAGTAAATGCAAAGGAATTGAATTTGTCCTATACATATTGTCTGACCACAGTGCACTGAAACTGGAAATTAATGACAAAAGAAACTTCAAAAGTTCCATAAACACATAGAAATTAAATATCAACTTACTGAACAACCAATGAATCACAGAAGAAATTAAACAATATATACAATCAAACAAAAATGCAAATATAACTTACCAGAACCTGTGGGATGCAATGAAAGCAGTTCTCAGAAAAAAAAATTATAGTAGTAAATTCTCATATCAGGCAAACACAATGATCATGAATGAACAACTGAATGCTACACCTCAAACTTGTGGAAAAAGAAGAATAAGTCAAACACAAAGCACAAAGAAGAGAGGAAATTATAAAGATCAGAGGAGAAATTAATGCAATTGAGACTAAGAAAACAATACAAAGAATTAACAAATCAAAGAGTTGATTTTTTGAAAGAATAAATAAATTGATAAAGCCCTAGCCAACCTTATCAAAACAAGGAAGGAAAAACTCCAATTCATGTAATAAGGAATGAAAAGGGTGTAATCACTACAGATTCTATGGGAATACAGAAGATCATCAGTACCTACTTTGAAAACCTTTACTCTAATAGGATCAAAAACACAGAAGAAATGGACAGATTCCTAGAAACATATGAATTACCAAAGCGGAATCAAGAAGATATAAAACTTCTGAATAACCCAGTATCAGTTCATGAAATTGAAAATGTAATTTAAAACTTACCCAAAAAATAACAACAACAAAAAAGCCTAGGTCCTGATGGATTCACAATTGAATTCTACAAGAAATTTAGAGATGATTTAATACCAATACTCCTCAAACTCTTTAATGAAATTGAAAGGGAAGCAATTCTTCCTAATTCATTCTGAGAAGCAAATATTACACTGATACTAAAACCAGAGAAAGACTCAACTAAAAAAGAAAATTATAGGCCAATCTAATGAACATAGATGCAAGAATCCTCAACAAAATACTAGCAAACAGAATGTGGCAAATCATCAAGAAGATTATACACCACAACCAAGTGGAATTCATCCCAGGAATGCAGGGATGACTCAACATACACAAATCAATAAATGTAATACACAATATTAACAGAGCAACAGACAAAAATTACATGATCATCTCAATAAATGCAGAAAAAGCTTTTGATTAAGTCCAACACTTATTCATGGTAAAAACCTTAGAGTTAATCAGAATAGGTGGTACTTACTTCAATTTGATAAAAGCCATCTATGAAAAACCAACAACCTGAATTAACTGGAAAGATGGCAGACTGGTAGGCAGCAGGAGGGGGACCCTCTCTGAGAGAGACAGCTTAAATGCCAGAATAGAACACCCTGGGGATACCCAAACAGAGAGAGATGGATTCTCTCAACCCAGGAAAAAAACTAAAGTAAAAAAAAAACACTCGAATATGAGGTCCTGGGGCTACCATTAGAGAAGCTAAGATCAGCGAGCATGGCACCCTCCTCGAGCCGCCTGAATTCCTGCCTGTGACTGACCAAACAGACTGGCTTGAGTGGCCGGAGGATGGAGCTGAATAACCCTGTGTGTGGCTCGCCTGGACCCAGCCCTGCACACGAGCCACCCAGAGGCACCGTGAATTTGCACCGCTGCCGTGCTGAAGTCAGAGGCCGGGGAGCCCAGCAGTTCTCAGGGACCGGCATCAACACGGGGTGAGTGATGGGAATAAGACCCTCCCACAGGAAAGGGGCAACTGACTGGACGACATGTTGGACTTGGGCAGGACAGCTCTAACTCCATAAGGAAGTGGCTTCAGTTGGTTGCTCCCCTCGCCGAGCGGATTGGTGAAATCTGCTTGGACTGGGCTGTGCCCCTGGCCGGGACCCAGTGGGTTGCTACAAATTAATTCCCTGAGATCGGCACACACTGACACAGTGAAGGCCTGCAAAGGTTGATTGGCCCGGAGGGGAGGAGCCAGCGCACACTGCCCGTGCTTGAACTTTAATATCTGATAGCAGACTCCAGAGGGCAGAAACCCCTAGCCTGGGCGCTCCAGAGGAGCCTTAACCAACAAGAAAAGGGGCTGGGAATTGCACTATACATTTGTATAGAAGGAACCAAAAACATGACGAAAAGGAGAAATAAGAAAAAAACCCCAGCCCCAACCCTGAGAACATTGATCCAGGAGAGGTAAATACAAAAGAGATTGAGGGCAGCAAACATGCAACATCAAACACAGCATTAGCGGACATAAAGAGATATCTTCAGGACATCATAAGCGGGACCAAAACTGAAATATTAATTCAAATTAAACAAGAGATAAGTAGATTAATAAAAGAAAGGCTGGGCACCTCTCAAGAAGACACAGACAGAAGAATGGAGGAACACAAAAGGAGAGAAATGTTTAATGAAGAATACAAAAAAACCCTAGAATTCATGAAGCAAATTCAAAGAGATTATCAGGAAACTAAAGACTCCATAGAAAGCTGGCAAAACTGCTTGAAAGAAACCAAAGATAGACTATCAAAAATTGAACACAGTCTTGCAATGTGTGATCATGAAAGGGAAGATCTCTTAAAAATAACAAGGGAGCAGGCAGTAACTATACAAAGACTAGAAGATGAAAAGAGGATCTATAACTTAAGAATAAAGCAAGTGAATGAAGAAGCAGGACTCAAAACAGAGGAATTGCAAAGGCTACTCACAGAAATTATTAAGGAAAATTTCCCAAGCATAGAAAAAGGAAATGATATGAGGATGTATGAAGCATATGGAACTTGAGCCACTTACAACCAAAACAGAGCTACACCCAGACACATAATAATCAAGATCCCAGAAATTCAATATAAGAACAGAATATTAAAAGCCATCAGAGAAAAGAAACAGATCACCTATAAAGGAAAACCCATCAAAATCACGGCAGACTTCTCAACACAGACCATCAGGTCAAGAAGAGCTTGGAGTGAAGTAATTCAAGCCCTGAAGGAAAACAACCTCCAGCCCAGATTGATGTATCCTGCAAAACTCTCTCTAGAAATTAATGGAGAAACAAAATGCTTCCATGACAAAGAGGAACTAGGAGAATTTGTGACCACCAATCCAACCCTACGAAAAATACTGAAGGACATTTTAGAGAAAGAGAACAAGAATATGAACATTTCAGGAACAGTGGCACAGAGGCCTCAGTGAAAGGGGCAGATAGTGGAGTGGAACAGAAAAATAGACAACCAATGGCAGAAAAACAGAATAGCAGAAATAAGGCAGAGAAGATTGGCTGTAATCTCTAGTATAGATGGCCTTGAAATATTAACAGAGAGAAACACAGGCAGAGCAGATCAGGAGATAGGGTCCATTGAGATGCTCCATATAGGGAGGCAGTGGGACCCAAAATAAGCAGTGCACCCTATGGGAGTGAAAGGGGAGGAATTGTCTAAAAAAGGGAGGCAGAGGATATTGTTAATTGGGTAACAAGATTTAAAATTTACATTATCCTCATCACTCTGCTTGGATGGATTACATGCTGTTCCAGTTCGTCTACTTACACTAGACTTAAGGACATGGTCAGCTATCCCAAAAATAAGAGGACATATTATGGTAATCATCCTTAATTTCCTATCAACTTAATCTGAAGCCCTTTGTAACTTATACTGTCTTATTATGACTGATCTTATTTGAATCTGGTTTGTCAGATTGCTACTTTGTATTGACTGATTTTATTTAAATCTGTTATGATTGACAGCATCAATTCTAAGAGTATAGGCAACTACACTGAAGATGATAAGATTCACTAAGATACCCACCCTGGTTTGATTATTACTTGCTTTTGAAGTCTTATAATGTCTCCAATGCTTCATTTTTATTAATGTTGTTATACACTGCTGAGACATCATGGTAACCATTGTAGATCACCTTGTACTGTGGTTTTATATGACTTTTTTGCTTCATGCTTTTCTAGGAATTGTTTTGTTTTATCTTGCTTTGTTTTGTTTTTCCCTCTAATACAGAAATGATAGATATACATGTAGAGACTCATGCATGTGTAGAGCTTACAAACAGTTTACGAGAACCAACTATATAACACATGTTGAAATGAACAACTACTTTGAAGAAAAAGAGACACTACAGTACCCAGTGCTGATTCCATAATGTCATCATGTGAAATCCAGCAAAACTATCACTCTTTGTTCGAAGTGATTTTAGCTTGTTTTGTTTTAAGTTCAACACACATGAAGGTATGGACAGCTGTTTTGAGGAGAATGAGAGACACTATGACAGCCATTCTTGGCTTCCCTATTGTCTGGTCTTGAAGACATGAAATGCCCTCCATTTATGCTGCTCAGATCAATTCCATACTTTGTTGTTTCATGTGAATTCCCTGTATGTGACAATATGGACAACTATTTGGAAGAAAACAAGAGTCAATACAATAGAGAGTAAATATCTCTGATTGTCTAGTTTTGAAATTTTTGTCTCTTACATTGCTTTCTTGTGATCCACTTTGTTCTGTTTTGTTGTGTTTAATTTTACCCTATTGATATAATTGCATGTATATTTGAGTGGGTAAGATGGATGACCATCTTGCTGTTTTTGTCAGATCGTGGAGCAGGACTGTTAACAGTCTCACTGTTTGAATGTCTACTTTACATGTTTTAACCTTGTAATTTGCACAACTATTTCCAAGAAGTCAGTATGTAATTTGTCAAGTAATAATTTCTTAGGTTTTTTTGTTGTTGTTCTTTTCCTTTTTTTTCCTTAGAATTCTGTATTGTTGCTACCCTTTATTTTGTTTTGTTTTGTTTTTTCTCTTTAAATAAAATTAAAAAAAAAAAAAAGAATACACTTTGTGGGCCACAGTGGGGCACGCCTGTAATCCCGGTACTCAGGAGGCTGAGACAGGAGACAGGAGGATTGTTGGAAGTTGGAGACCAGCCTGGGCAACAAGGTGAGCTCGGGGCCAGCCTGAACTGCACAGTGAGACCCTGCCTCACAAAGACAAAAAAACAAAACAAGAAGGTGCTTAACTGTTGCCCCCTCCAGGCTTCATTTGCCTTACTCTAGTGGCTACTTAGCCTTGTCCTGGGGAAGAAAATGGAGATAGAATAGGGGGGAGGAATGGGATAAGGCCCTTTTTTTACTGGTAAAATTTGTGATACTTACTCATTTTTTAAAAGACCACTGGGGATGGGTACATATCCTTTATTCTGTTTTGTTTTCTTTTCTCTTTAGATAAAATTTTTAAAAAATTAAAAAAAAAGAAAAACCAACAGTCAACATCACACTAGATCATCAAAAACTGAAAAATTTCACTCTAACATCAAGAAAAATTCAAAATTGTCCATTGTCACCAATCCTATTCAATATAGTTCTAAAAACATTAGCCAGAGCAATTAGACAAAAGAGAGAAATAAAAGGAATAAGGATAGGAAAAGAAGTTAAATTATCATTATTCACAGATGACATGATACTCTACATACAAGATCCCAAAAAGTCAACCAACAGGATTCTAGACCTAAAAAAAAATTCAGCTGAGTACAAAGTCAATATTCAAAAATCAATAGCATTCCTATACACAAACAACAAACTCACTGAGAGAGAAAGTAGGGAAACCACATCCTTCACAATAACATAAAAAAAAAAAAGAAATACTTAGGACTCAATCTAACAAAGGAAGTAAAAGATTTATATATTGAACATTACAATACTGTGAAAAAAGAAATTGAAGAGGAATTCAAAAACTGGAAAGATTTCCCTTGCTCATGGATAGGAAGAACCAACATTGTGAAAATGATTATACTCCCAAAACTGTTAAACAGATTTAATGCAATCCCAATCAAAATACCATTAGCATACCTCACAGATCTAGAGAAAACATTCTTAAAATACATATGAAACCATAAGAGACCTAGACTAGCAAAGGTAATCCTGAGCAACAAAGGCAAAGCAGGAAATATCAAAATCCTATACTTGAAATTATACTTCAAAGCTGCTACAATTAAATCAGCCTGCTACTGGCAAAAAAATAATAGGCCTGAGGATCAATGGAACCGAACAGCAGGTACAGACACAGTTAGAATCACACTCAACCACCCTATCTTTGACAAAGGGGCCAAACATGTTTACTGGAAGAAAGACAGCCTCTTTAATAAGTGGTGTTGGAAAAACTGGCTTTCTACATACTGAAGACAAACTATATCTACACCTATAGCCATGCACTAAACTAAAGTCAAAATGAATCAAAGACCTAAATATTAAGACAGAAATACTAAACCTGCTGTAAGACAAAGTAGGTAGAAATCTTGAGAATATAGGGGTAGGCCAAGAGTTCATTATCAAAAACCAAACTGCACAGGAAGTACTTCAAAGAGTCAACAACTGGGATCTCATCTTAAGAAGTTTTTGCACATTGAAAGAAATCACTAACAGAGTGAAAATAAAACCCACAGAGTGGGAAAAAATTTTTGCCAACTGTCCCTCAGACAAAGGATTTTTATCTAGAATACATAAAGAATTTAAAAAATCATGCCCCTCCAATTTAAAGACTCAGTCTAAGAATGAGCATCTGAGATGAATACACAATTCTCAGATGAAGAAATACAAACATTAAATAAATATGTGGAAAAATATTCAACATCATTGGTCATTTGAGAAATGCAAATTAAAACTACACTAAGATATCATCTACTCCAGAAACAATGGTTGACATCAAGAAATTAACCAATAGCAAATGCTGGCAGAGTTACGGGGAAAAAGGAAGCCTCCTCCACTGTTGATAGGAATGCAGACTGGTACAATCACTGTGGAAACCAGTATGTAGATTCCTCAAAAAACTGGGATTAGAGGTTCCATTCAACTCAGCTATTCCCCTTCTGTGTATTTTCCCAGAAGAATTGAAAACATCATACTGCAGTGATATATGTGCCCACATTTATAGCAGCACAACTTGTAGTAGCTAAGTCTTGTAAACAACACAAATACCCATCAACTGAGGAATGGATAGAAAAGATATAGTATTTTTATATAATGGAATACTATTCAGCCATAAAGATCGATAAACTCAAGGCTTTTCTAGGTAAATGGACGCAACTAGAAACCATACTCATAAGTGAAATAAATCAGACTTGTATGTGTAAACACTGTATTGTTTCACTAGTGTACAAAACTACAAGAGTAAATAAGATCCAAAAGTTACAATAGATATGCTAAAAGGGAAAAAAACTGCTCAAAGGGAAATTTTCTTATTTGATCCATCTTACATGTCTGTATCTGGTATCCTGAGCAATTACTTTGAGGTTAATAATATGCAGTATAAAAACCATTGTTAAATTGCTATTATCTTATTTTCAAATCCTATATTACCATTTTTTTGTTGTTGTTGTCATTGTAGTTGTTGCCATTTTGCTTTTGTTGTTGTTTTTTAATTGTTTGCTTCTTGATTTTTCTGGGGTTTTGTCCCTTCAAAATGAAAAAAAGAACCAAGGATAAGAACTGCTGTCTAGGTTTGAACTCAGAGATCAGACTGGGTCCAATGAAATAAACTCAGATCTAATTCCAGATACATTATACATTTTGTGTCTGGTTACCCTCACCTCTCTGGATCCAGAGTTTTCACCCGTTAAAAACAAGATATTGTATTCTATGACCTTGGGGGTTCCTTTCAGCTTTATAACCTGGAAGGTCTGAGGAGTAACCAATCCAGTTGGTACACCAGCCTGGGGTTTTCAAGGTTTTCAATATGAAGGCATCTTCAAGAGAGTTACTAATAGTCAATGACTATTTAAGAATATCACCTTCTAAAACTAATCACAGGCTTTGTCTTGCTACAAATGTGGCTCTGAGCTGCTATTTTTCCCCTAGTCAGTTTTGAGTAATCAGTCCTATCCTGTTTCCTGGTTCATCTCCAGTCATGTTCTTACATAGCTAAAAGGATATCAAGTGACTTTATCTGTATTCTCTTTTGCCCTCTGAAAGGGCTCTTCTTTGCTGGTTGCAACATTTTATAAATTCTTTTCCCTTTTCCATTCTCTTTTTCTACTATCTCCTTTCTTTTTTCCTCTGTATGTTTCCCCTGCATTTGTACAATCTGTGCATACCTTGAAGCTTACTAGTGCTTCTATCTCTTCCTCTAGGAAGATTTCATGCAGTGCACAAGGGTTTGACATACTGCTATGACTGTTCCTAAGATGCCACTTCTGCATGCGTTGCCTGCTTCCCCCACCCCTTATCACACATACACCCTAATCTTTCTATTCCATTGATAAAGATCTCAGAACACATGCTCTTAATGTCATTGATCACTTACTAATTCATCTCAGATAGTAGCAATTGGAAGCCCTATGGTTCAATCTGGCCCATAGCCATATTCTATCTGACCCACACCACACTTTCATACTCACAAGGAAATCCAGGTGTCTGCTCTCAAGGCTCTGGGCCAAATTCACTGCAGCAATCAACTTGAAATGAGAGTGTCTTTCAAGTCAACACAATGCTCAGCCCATGGGCAGGTGCTATTTATTACCCATTGGGGTTGCTCACTTCCTATATTCCACCTATAATTTGCTACCCAGGATCTCCATAAGAAAATAATTTAAAACTTACCTCAGACAACTCTGTGGTCTAGAGAGAACAAAACCTGTGTGTTAGTCTGTTTTTCTGTTACTATAACAAAATACCTGAAGCGGATGATTTATAAAGAAAACAAGTTTGTTTAACTCATAGCTTTGGAGTCTGAAAGTCTAACATCAGCATCACGGCATCATGGTGAGAGCGCATATAGAACAGGTCACATGGCAAGACAAGATGTCACAGATAGATCCAGGGGCCAGGTTTGCTGTTTTATAACAACTTACTCATGCAAGGACCACATGAATCCCTTCTAAAGGCATTCCCCACAGTGATCTAATCACCTTCCACTAAGCCCCATCTCTTAAAGGTTTCACCTCCTCCCAACATTGCCACGCTGAGAACCAAGCTTTCCATACATGAAACCCTTGGGAGACATTCTCAAACCATATCCAGGGAGATAGCTCAGTGGTACAGTGCCTGCCTGGCAAGTGCTAGGTCCCGAGTTCAATTCCCAATACCAAAAATAAATAAACAAATGAATAAGTTCTCAAACCATATCCAAACTGAGCAACTGGCTTTCTGAGTATTACCAGAAAGAAC
Source organism: Dolichotis patagonum (assembly GCA_004027295.1). Lineage (NCBI taxonomy): Eukaryota > Metazoa > Chordata > Mammalia > Rodentia > Caviidae > Dolichotis > Dolichotis patagonum. The sequence goes on from PVJX010005814.1 coordinate 25,696, forward strand.
ACAAGGAACTTTAAACCCGAAGTCTCTAGATAGTCTACACTATTTGAATTGTCTTCACAGACAAAACCTACTATTCATCTAGCTTGTGGGCTTACTGAGCTAGAAGTGACATCTCTCCTTTTGTACACACAGAACTTAGTGACAATGACAGCAATAGCAGGGAACACGGAGGGGGAAAAAAGAAGCACTGTATATAAAGTAAGGAGTAATGCCTTTTTTAGTGACTGCAAAATGAGAATTTATTATACTCACCATGACATGAAATATATACTAACATGCACTAAAAATATGACCGCTGCCCTTTACTTTAGAACATCAAAAACAAATCTAGAGAAAGATGTGGACAAGCTTACCTCCCTCTGCAACCAAATTTCAATAAGCATTTCTCTTTCTAAGGTCCAGAAGTAGTATATGTTTTTACTGCTCCGTGGGGGCCTGCGGGAAACATCACTAACAGGTTGAGACATCTTCTCACCCTGAGCCTGCAGAGCCTTCAATTCCCTGCTTGTTTGAGGTGCTGGCAGCCCAGCTCCCACAGCACCTGGTTTCCAGGATAAAGTTGCATCTCTTTCTGCCCCAGGAGCCTCCAGTTGCCTTCTAAATGCTAAGGAGTAGTTCTTTAACATACGTCACAGCAGGGGTAAGGGGAGGGGACACTTGGGGGCAACTAGTAAGGAATATAAATTGAGAAAGACAAAGACAGTCTTTCCTTGTAGAAGAAATCTTTTCTTCACTTGTCATCTCTGATTATTGGAAAAAATTGAGTTTACATCTAGTTTATATTGAAAACACTAGTTATCTCAAGTGTCTACTTGAGCCTTGAAAGTAAGATGTAGGGATAAGTGGTCTCCAAAGGGGTGGACTGTGGGACTAAGGGGCAGAAGTCTATGGAGGTGCAATAGTCACATCTGTGCAATCTGCAGTCTCTAAAACCACTAGGGTCTCCCAAGGCCACTTGCCCCTGAGATGGAAGAATTTATAATTAACAAATACATACTTAATTCATTGTTTCATAGATACGTACTTAGTAGATAAAGGTGAAGATACTTGTGGGGGTCAGTCACTGTTAAAGCACAGGACATAAATAACTGCTTATACTTCCCACAGCTGCCATGAATATGGCCATGAATGTGAACATGAAAAAGAGCAATCAGTACTCCGTTCTATGTGAGGGTGTTTATTCAGATTGAGCCAACACTTATGAGCCTTAATATCTACCCAGCACTGTAGGAGAAGCTTTTAAACAAATTGTCTTAACTTTCAAAATAACCCTATGTGGTAAGTCTTCTTAGCGCCATATTTCAGATGGAGATTTTTGAGGCTACCCAGTTAGTAAATAGCACAATTCTCAGCATGCATCATGTAATCTTGAATAGCAGTAGTTGTAGCTGTGAAGAGCAATGAACAGTGGATGACCAAAGAGTTCTACCAGCCCATGGACATAGTTTGGTTCACACAATATTTTAATACAGTTCTACATATTTAAGATGCAGTGCTACATATTTAAGATCTGACAGTTCCTATATGACACTAGGTTTATCATCTCTTTTAAAAACTGAGTAAACCTGGCAACATTAGGTCAACATGACAATGATTAGCTGGAATTAAAGAGACCTGGGTTGATTACTTAGAAAACATTCTCCTGAGTCTGCCCCCAACCTCCAGTGCCATACACAACCACACACAGGCAAGCACATGTGAGCACACATGTGCACGTGCACACACACACACTCATAGTGACACTCTATGAATAACATACACTCTGTAAGTAGAATGGCTTCACTTATAGTGGAACCAGCCTGGTACCTGGACACAGATGACACCTTTGTTCTTTGTTTATCCTTGTCATAGTTTATGTCAGTGGCCCCCAGGCCTCATGTATTTGCATTGTGCGTTTGTGATTGATTCACTGTCTAGTGCTTGGATTGGTGGTGTCAGTGCTATACCTTCCTAGGGGTGGAGCCAGGATGTGATGTAATGGCAGGAAGAAGGTGTGTCTCTCTCTTGCCGGTTTCCACCTTGCTGTTTGCAGCCACCATGAACTGTGGCCCCGCCATGCCACCCTGCCTTGGAGCCAACTAAGTACGGACTGAAACCTCCAAAAACTGTAAGAAATAAACCTTTCCTTTCCCAACTTTGAGCATCAGGTATTTTGTCTCAGTGATGAGTAGAAAGTAACTAAGACAGAACTGATGGACCTTAACCTCAAAGTGGCCACATATTTTGGCTCATTTTCCACCAATTTACATGGCATAAACACTCATTCTCACTCCCTTTAAAGTCCTCTTCTCTTTAACTAGCTCTGTCTTCTTGTAATGAACACGCCACCATGGTCCTTTCCATACTGCTAACCTACTGAGTGGCTCTCTCACCTGTCCTCCAGCCTGGCATCATTGTCCCAAACAGCAACATTTTCCAGGGCCTGGCTAAGACCAGAAGGCTGTTAAATTCCTGTGAAATTAAAACCTGTCATAGGGCCAGGGATATAGCTCAGTGGCACAGCATCTGTCTAGCAAGTGTGAGATCCTGAGTTCAAGTCCAAGTACAAAAAACTGCCACATTCATTGGTTAAAGGAATTTAACAATTTCACGGCACTACCAACTTTTCCTTTCCTACAACTATCTTCATTAATGTTTGCCTGTTCATCTAACATTGTGTACCCTCCAAACTCAGAAAATGACCAGTAAAGTACTATGAAGAATGAAATCCAAAGAAGATGGTTTCTTCCCTAAACACAATATATAAAATATGCTTAAAAGTCTAGTCATTATATATTGTATGCTTGTATGGAATTATCATATTATACCTCTGAAGTATATACAATCATTATGTGTCAATGAAAAACTAACAAAATTTTTAAAAATCTAAACACAAGGCAGTCTTTAATTTAAAAAAAAAAAAACTCTCCATTTTTTCCTACCCTTCCTTTACCCAGAAAGACGATCTGAAAATTCATAGAACAATGAAGAATCCAAGGCACAGCCCTTGGAGAAGCTATAAAAGCATCACATGACATACAAAGGTATTTTTTAAAAAATGTTGCTTTATTAAATGACAAGCAAAAAACATGATTGCTATATGTTAATTAGGTATGATTTTAAAAATACAGGAAGAAAGACTAGCTGAAAATGTCAAAAAATGGTGGAAATGTTTATGGCTAAATTCTCTGGGAAACAGTCAAATAAGTGATCATTTCAATAATCCAGTTTCTAATTGCTCTCTGTCTCAATCTGCCCTGCAAGGAATTCTGCTCTTGGGCTAGTAATGGTAGCAACATGTTAACATGTGTTTACTCATCTATACATTAATTCACTCAAAAAATAATTAGCAGGCTTAAAAGACTCAAACTTAGTAGTCACATTGACGTAGGCAAGATAGTTACCCCGTATTTTCCATGTTAACTATTTTCCATTGCATCTGGCTGATGACCTGCCTATTTTAATGTTCGTGACTCATACAGCTGAGGCAGGATTATTGCTGAAACAAGTTCCCATGAAACATTAGCCATCAAGTCCTGGGCCTCCCAGAAGTTCCAAACTATCTTCTCATGCCTCTGACTTTGGACGTTATAAAATACTCCTGACCGACTCTCCTCCCCCCCCCCAAACCAATTGCTGGAAGCTCATGGAAAGATGTACATAGCTGTTCAGAAAGCAATATTAAAAAAATGAGTTTAATAAATAAGTGAACCATGAGCCTGCCAATAAATCAGAAAAGTCAAAAAAAATTGGAACTTGTTAGATGCTTTAAAATAATACTTCTAGGGCTGGGGATTTAGTTCAGCGGCATAAGCACCTGCCTGGCAAGCGCAAGGTTGCGAGTTTGACCCCTGTACCAAAAAAATAAAATATAAAATAAAATAAAATAATCCTTCCATAGAAACGCTAATGAATGTTTGCTTCTTCTGTTCTCCTGAATAAGTATTCAAGAGCAGGCAAAAAAAAAAAAAGTGTCTGATTATTAGGCAATCACTTTTCTCCTTTAATGCAAACAAGTCAAATTATACTCTAGGGGAAAGCTACTTTTCTACCAGAAATATATAAAATATCCATTTGTGGTGACTGTGAAGCAATGCTTTGCCAACACTACCTGAGCGTGTAGTAACTAGATGGAAGGTGGGGTTGAGGAAAGAAATGACAAATTCACAGGTAATGATGAAAGAAACTCAGTCCAGGATTTAAAATTTGCTAAAAGCACTTTATAATCCAAATAATCTAAATAAAAAGTAAAGATAAATTACTGAAAACAGCTAACTTTAAATTCTGCAAACTATACCAGTCTCTGCTACAGCAAAGAATCTGCAAAATGTATCACTTTGGGCTACAGTATTAGAGAAGGAAGTTAGAATTGAAGACAAAATTCACTGGAATATTTTTTTCTGTGTTGGAGCAAAAATAGCATTCTCTTTTAAGAAACTGATATTGTGGAGACTTGGTGATATTCTAGGAAATGAAATGAGATAATGTTTCCAAAATAGCCCCACGATAAATGTTAATGAATAATTTCAGTTCTTATCACTATACTATGTGGTTCATGAGTAGTACTGATAGAGGTTAAAAAAAAAAAAGGGGTGTCAGAATGTTTAAAAAAAAATCAATCCCTTCCTCTCACTAAAAAAAGTAGCAGATGAATAGCCACTGCTGATAGATAAAAACCTAACACTATTCATTCATGGAGGAAAACTGTCTGAAAATAGGTTTCATTATTTTTCAGCTACCCCAAAGATCCTGGACTAGTGTTCAACAGTATACTTAAGTTTCATTTCATACCAGAGAGGAAACAGGATCCCAAGTCATGCAAGCTGGGTGAGACCTTAAAGATCATCTAACCCAGGCCCAACTGGTAGATCCCTAGAGATATTAAGTGACTTTCCTCATTTATACAGCACAGGAACTGCAAAACTGAATCTATGGAACTAGGCTTTTACATTCTCCCCTGCCCTACTCAACTTCCCCTTTTCTCCTAAACACAATAAATACCAGGGAAATTTTTGCTGTAGCTAAGTTGCAAACCTGCACCAGTACAGAAAACCACCTCCCCTCTCACCTCTCATTCACTTTTATCTGTGGGCTACTGTGCCTGCTTACTTCCAGCCTTTGTATTTTCTTTGATGGTTTCATCTACCTTCAAGCCAGACGTGGGTGTTTCATTGGCTTAGCTCCTATGGCAACTCAGACCTTTGTCACAGCATTTATCACCTTTTTCTTTAACCACCACATAGCCTTTCTATCTCTTACCAGTATCACGACACTGATTTCTTGGAAGCAGTGACTTTGTCTTACTGATCTTTGTAGCTGCCATTGCACACAGCTCTTAAGGAGGATCGATCAATAACTGTTTCCTGAAAAAATAAGTGAATGTTACCAAACGTCCAATTCTCTGAATGTTAAGAAATAGTAGTCAGCCAAAATAATATAGTAACACAGTGATAAAAAAAAAATAACATAGTGACATAGTAATACAGTGGTACCTTGGTTCAAGAACTTAATTCTTTCCATGATTCTGGTCACAAATCAAACTGAATCAAATTCAATGTCAGGCCAATGTTGACTTTATGGGGAAATTTGATTCAGTTCTATTATATATAGTCTATATAAATATTTTCCCAGTAGCAAAAGATCTGCAATTTAATGCTATAAAATTTCTGTAATAATAAAAAAATGACCATATATGGGCTTACTAACTCTCATAGGGATATTTAACAAATTATGCCCAAGGCTAAAATTCAAACTGATTTCTGCATTTCATCTCTATTATGTCTCCCCAAAGGTCTTACCCCTAGATTTAGTCACTGTCCACTGAAGTTGGAAGTTCAGCTCAAATATCAGCCTTCCAAGGGCCTTTCTTTGACTTCCTTTGTGACCCCAAAGCCCTTTATCAGGATGGTCTCTGAAGGCTCACAGTATTTTTTCTCTACTTCTCTTGAGGTGTCAATCTATTATTATTAACTATATTCTACTTATTTAAGCACATATTTTATCCCTTCTACCACACTAACTGACTTGAAGAAAGGGTTTCTATCTTCATACCCTGAAAATGCCAAAACAAGGCCTTGCCCAAGGCAGGTCCTCTGTGTGCAGTGTTTTGCATTTCTAAACAGGACATTTGGGTTCCCTTCTTAAAGACAGTAAGCCACACACAAATCTTCATCGGTACAATGAAAATGTCTCTTCTGGCTGGGAATTCCGTAACTTGGGAAGCCTGGCTTAGGTTACCTCAGAGAAATCAACAAGTGAAAGAGGACAGGCACACAATGAGCATGGCTTATCACATGGAATTTTTCATGGCAGTTAGATAAAATTGTTCCTAACTAATATGGTTTGTGTCTGGATGTCCCCTGCAAAGCCTCATGCAGTCATGGAGGAAGGGAGTTAAAGGCAGCTGAATATAGAGTTTGTAATTTGTTCATTGTCTAGTGCTGGATTTGGGGATGTGCTACACTTGCCCTCAGGCAGGTAGCCTGCATATAATATAAGGGGAGAAGACGGGCTTGCTCTTCCTCTCTTGTTGCTTTTGTATCTTCTACCACCATGAATAGTTGCCTCTATGCCATATGCCACTCTTCCTTGGAGCCAATTAATTATGGACTGAAACCTCTACAAACTGTGAGCTAAATAAACCTTTCATCCTTTAATTTATGGGCATTAAGTATTTTGTCTCAGCAATGAGAAAATAACTAAGACAGAATTTGGTACCAGGAGTGGGTCATTACTGTGACTATACCAGACCATGTGGGAAGAGATTGGAAATGTTCATAGATCATAGCTGAAAAAGTAGAGTTGGAATGCCCTACATTGTTTTGTATGGGAGACTCTGATCAGAGCTCAGAAGACCAGAAGGCTGATAGAAATCCGGCAGGTAAAGACCAGGCTTGGGAGGTTCCTACTGGGAAGAAAGACTGCATTGACTATTGGACTCCACTTGGCTTGGCAGAGAGTTTGCCTGCATTTTGCTCATGTCCACAGACTTTGCCTGAGAGTGAGATTAAGGGCAGCAGACTAATTAATCTGGCAGAAGAAATTTCAAGGCAGTCAAATGTTGAGGCAGTGCCATGGTTATTGTTGGGGACTTTTAGCCAGATTTATGTTGAGAATCAAGAGCAAAGAGCCCAGCAGAATGACTTAAAACATTGTGAATTTGGCCTGAAAGGAAACTCCAGTAGAGCCACAGAGGAGACGTTGACTGCTGAAAAGGAACAGAAGAATAGAAAAGACATCCCGAGGGCATCACAAGAAGTAGAAAGATTCAGCCCTTCGCACCCTCACAACTGAAAAAGTGATAGACTTTTCTTTGAGAAGGAAGTCCCAGAGCACCACATTCCAGAATGGTGGCAGCATAGAAAATTTGTTCCTCAGAATTGGATTCAGAGTGCTTAATGATCCAGGGACTCAACCAGTACAGCAAAGAGAAAAAGAAGCCTGGTTACTACTAATGCTGGCAGCAGAATTTGGCATCATCTATGTGGTGCTGGTTTTAGGCACATGCAGAATGCAAGAGCTGTGAGATTAAGAAGGCTTCCACCCAGATTTAAGAAGGTCTGGAAGTTCCAGGCAATGTGCCTGGGGTGGGCAATAGTTGAAGCTGTGAAAGTGCAATGGAGACCCCAAGCAGGAATGTGGATTGTCTGAGGACACGGGCAAGGAGGGAGCAGATTAGGCCCAGGAGAGAAGCTATAGGAGCTACAACCACCAGAAGTGCTATGGGGGCAGAGCCACTCAAGCCTTTTGGGGCTCACAACTTGCCACATATTGCTTCAGATGCTGCATATAGAACTACAGGACTTACTGTTTTCCTTTTGGATTTTGGGCTTGCTTTGGTCCCATTCCTTTGCATCCCCATTTGTACATTTTGGAGTAAAAATGTCTATCATGTGCCATAGAATGTTGGAAGTGTTTAATTTTCTTTTCATTTATACAGGGACTCACATCTAAGAGTGTACATTAAATCTCAGAGGAGACTTGGAACTTGAGCTTTTCAGCAATGCTGAAACTGTTAGGACTTTGGCAACTCTCAGAGATGGACTAAATGATTTTTGCATAAAGGGATGTACATGAGTCTTTGAGGGGACCAGAAGCAGAATGTTGTAGTTTGTGTCTAGGTGTCTTTCCAAAGCTTCATGCAGTTTTAGGCTTCTTTAGAAGTGGCTGAACCTAGAGTGCATGATGCTGGGAATAAGGCTGTGTGATTGCTAAATCAGTCCATTGATTGGTTTGGCAGGACCCCAATCCTGGCAGTCTAGATACAATGTAAAAGGGGCAGAAAGACATTGTTCAGTTCCCTTATTGCTTTTGCTGTCTTCCACCACCACAAACTGTTTCCCTTCTGCCATGTGCCACCCTGCTGTGGAGCTAGCTGGTTGTGAAATGAGACCTCTACAAACTGTGAGCTAAATAAACCTTTCCTCCTTTAACTTTGGGTGTCAGGTATTTTGTCTCAGCAATGAAAAAAGTAACTAAGACACTAACAGGCTAGGGGTCAGAGAAGACTTCCTAAAAGATGCAAACATTGAGTTAAATAAAAAGAGAGGAGGACATTGAAAGGCACATTAAGGAACTCTGTGAACAAGTTTAAGGATCAAAAAATAGACTGTCTGGAAATGCAAGAAATTAGAATATAGAGTATGAGATGGGGAAAAACAGAAGTTGATATAAAGCAGCCAAATCGGTAGGACTGCATAATTTGCTACCCTGTTTCTTTATTTTCCTAGAGGAATGAAGTTTGAAGGAAGTCATGCACTACAGAAACATGACAGCTTGGTTAGCAGTGTGAGAAATGGATTGGAAGCAGATTATAGGCATGACCCATTATGGCTATTGCAATATTGCAGCGATTTATCTAAGGCACAAGAAGCTTCAAGGAAGGGAACATAAAAAGAGAATAATACTAAGATTAGCAGAGACTGAGGAGGAAAGCTTGAATCCAGACTGGGCAAGTTAGCAACTTAGCAATACCTTGTCTGAAAATAAAAAATAAATGGGCTGGGGACATAGGTCAGTGTGAAGTTCTTGGATTCAACTCCTGGTGCTAAGAAAAAAAAAATCAGTATCACTTGCTGATTTGTTAGAAATGGAAGTAAAGAGAACAGGTTGGGAGAGGAGTTTATCAAGGATAATTACTAAATTTGTGACTTGAGCATCCAGGTAGCTGGTGTTAGAAGTAAGCCCCAGGCTCAAATCATCAGTACCAGAAAGAATGCACTGACAGCCAGGGAGAGAACTCAACAAGGCAAAGTTCAAAGTCTGCTTCTAAATAAATAAAATCTGCTTCTGCAGAAGGGCACAAGTGCACTCAAACATGAGGCAGCAGATACACCAAATGGCAGGGAAGTGGGGGTTTTCAAACCCTCATGCGTGGGAAGCTGCTATTCTTTAAATTCATTGACTGAATTCAAAGGCTTACAATCTAAGTCTGCTAGTTTAAAGAACCTGAGGGGAAGATCCAAAGGGTTGCTGAGGGAAAGAAAGAGCAGAAGGGGGAAAGATGAGGAAAACAGAAAGTCCTTGGCTATTAATAAGCCATCTTGGTCTGTAGCTATGTTTCCAGAATTTAAGATGAGTGGGCATTTCCCATAATTTCAGTGTGTTTGAGAGGGGCTGCTTAGGGAGGATGAGAGTCAAAGATGGAAGCACTCCTGTTTATATCCTTTGATAGAAAAGACAGGACCATAGTTTTTCAGTGAGGATAGCATTCACAAAGTTAGATAATGCAGAAAGAGGCAGAAGTTTAGGTGAAAAGATCATGAATCAAGTTTAAGCTATGGAGGTCTATCCAGTAGACGGTGGCTACATAGGGTTATTTCTCAAGAGAGAGACTTCAGAGCTAGAGACTCATAAGAATAGATAGGATCATCCAGGGTAAGTGGATGCCAAAATACTTAAACCTCAGGGTACAGAGAGAACAAAAAACCTTCAAGGGAGTTATGAAGTTACAATCAGATAGCGAAGAAGAAAACCTGAGAAGACCAAGTCATTAAAGCTGGAGAATGTTTCAAGAAGCAATAAAGGCTGATGATGTAGCTCAGAGGTACTGCACATGTCTGAAGTGTACAAGGCCCAGGGTTTAATCTCCTGCACTCAAAACAAGGCAAAACAAAGGAAAAAGCCATGAGTGAGCAACACCATCAAATGCTACAAAGATATCAAGTAGATGACGACTTATACAACAGCCACTGCATTTAGCCAGAGAAGGATTACACTTAGAAAGCATTGCACTGTGTCTTTGGAGTGTGAGACACTCAAGTCAGGAGTGAGTTAGGGAGTCCATGGAAATTACAAGAGTGTCAAAATGAATGCAGAGAACTGTTTTGGAAGCCTGGCTTTCAAAGGAAGATGAGTGATGAGACCAAAATGAGACACAAGACTAAAAGAAGTCTGGAGGCAAGTGTGTGTTATTTGACAGGTTAATGTAGCCTCACAGTCAAGGTGATGTGAAAAGGCCAGGGAGAGACTAAGGACACGGGCAAGAGAGCATTTTTAAAGTTGGAGGGCACATGCCAAGAAGGCAAGCAGGAAGGGACCCTAGAAGGACACGATGGAAGAACTGGGTTAGGAAGGAGAAAGGATAGCTTTCCTGGGAAACAGCAGAGGAGAGATGATGGATGTAGTTGCCAGTAGTGTTACAGATAGGAGGGCAGGTAGTTAAGAAGCTCCTCGCATAAATCCTGATCAGCTGGCAGAAATGAGAGGCATAGTATTGTGATAATTTCGAAAAGCAATAATAAAACCCAGTGTTTTCCAACATTGGGGGAATAAAAATCGAGACAACAGAAAAATAGAGGAATGTTTCACATTAAAAGAGACTGAACAGACATTATTCTAAAAAAGTTAAGGAGCAATCAGGGAAATGTAAAAACTACTTGTATATCTAATGACAGGTAATTGTTTTTGCTTAGATAATGCTAATGCGGTTAATTTTTAAACATTGTTTTGTTTCAGACTACACAAATAATACAATATTAAGTATTTAAAATAATTGGAACAATCATTTGCTTTAAAATAACTGGGATGTGAGACAAAAACCATAAATAAAACAAAGTGATCATAAGCTAAGTGATAGTAATATAGGGGAATGAAACTCCCAACCTACTATGTCCAGTACGAGTTCGTGTTCTCTAAAATCAAAGAATGAATTTTAGGAACAATGGAGGTTAAGAGCAGAATATATTTATCGAGAGAAAGAAAGTTTTTGCCTGAGAGAGACAGAAGGGGTCCCGAGCAGGTTGCCAAGGATTCTGTCTTTTCCAGGGACATTTATAGGGTAAAATCATGAGGTTAAATGAGTCAAATGTGGGGAGAAATGGGAATTTGCAAGGTGGGCATAAGGCGAGACAGAACTGTGGTCAACTAATAAGATTAATTGCTCAGATACAATTGATTAAATTAGAAGCAAATGGGGGAGGGAGTCACGTAGTAAGCAGGGCATGCTTAACAGCAGGGACCTTTCCTGTTAGCAGGTGGGATGCTGACTCCTGACTTCCTCAGGGTGATAGAGAACTATTTGGACTGTGGATCCTCAGGATGTGGTTGTATTTGTTTTGCCTTTTGTCTTGAGATCTAGGATTGTCTCTCCCAAGGCTGCAAGGTATCTGAACTTCTGCTCTGGCTCCTTTGAGGGCCCAGCCCTGTCTGACTGCCTATAATATTTCTAACTAAACTCAGCTGCCTGTAACAATAGGTATGTGGAAGTTTATGATACTATTGTATGGACTTTTTTGTGTTTATGTTTTTCCATAATTAAAGAATCTTTAACTGAAAATATACCTTAAAAACAAGATAGTGGTAGAGACTGAAAAGACAGCGAAGACCAATGGAAAGATTGCACATCAGCTTTTAAAAATGGCTAAAACTGAAAACAATATATTTGTTGTTACAATGTTGAGTGGTTTTTTCTGAGCATCATTCATCTTGATGTGAGAAAGGAGGATTTGCCTAGACACAGAGAAGAATCTAGAAGGATGTGACAGCAAAAGAATGTGAAAGGGATGGGTTAGAATTGACTAGAGAAAAATTGAAACAGTAAGCAATTAACTTGTCCAGACTGGGTGGGATGAAGTAACTGATATGCTAAGAAAGAAAGAGGAAATGGAAGTTTCAAAGAAAGCGCATGGCTGGAATACAGGGATGAGAAAGCTGGAGGGACGGGCAGCGATGACCAGCAAGCCAGTCACTGCAGTTTGGCTTCCAGTTCTGGGTGATGACAAGGTCAAGCGTAACCATAAATGCCTAAGAAGTACCTATATAAAGGGATGGCTGCAGTGAAATGGAAGCCAAAGTCAAATGGAATTAACAAAGTGACAAAATTGCAAAATTTGGATTGGAGATGGGTCCTAATGTTACCCTAAAAAACCATCCTGTTGAGGCTAGCTCATCAGTTCCAAAGAGACAAATTTTGTTTTGTTCCTTCTCTTTCCCTCTCTCTTTCCCTCCTTGTCTGTCTCTGTTTCTGTCTCTGTCTCTCTCTCTATCTGTCTCTCTGTATGTCTCCTTGTCCATCTTTCTCAGTCTCTCTTTCTCTTGCTCTCTGACACACACACACACACACACACTCACTCAGAATTTCTCTAGTATAGAACCTAGCACAGAGAACATGGTTCCAAAATGATTTTTCAGTTTGTCATGATGGAAGGACTGTGTCACTAAGTTTTATTTTGTGTTGTTTTGTTTTGTTTTATGTACCAGGAATCAAATTCAAGACCTCACCCTTGTTAGGTAGGCGATGCACCACTGAGCTATAAACCCCATTTGTGTCCCACTAATTCATGAACAGAAAGTCTTCAAGGTTCCACTCACTACTGGATAGGTTCATTGGGAGTGGGAGGAAAAGATGGAGGGAACAAATGAATGAATGAATGAAAGTAGGATTCAAAGAGTAAAAGACAGTTTAAAGGAATTAAGAGTAGAATCTATGAGAAAAACTCCGAGTTCACCTTTACAGCCCTTTACACCTGAAGGAGTATGCAGGCTGTGATGGGTTAATAGCTGTCTCAGAGTATAAGAGAGGCACTTCAAGGGCTGGAAAAACAAGGGAAGATTGTTTGCCTGAGGCTCTGCCTGGGTGCTGTTGTGCTAGAAGCTCAGCCAAGTCTAAGTGGGAGTGTTTCATATCACCCCAGCTTGAGGTCATCTCCGGTTCAGAAACCAGTAGGCAGGACAGGAATCCCAGCTTCTGAGAGCTCCTTTAAACTCTCTACTTGAATAGCGCAAGCACCTTGCCCCACCACCAGTCTGTTTCTCCAGGAGGCTCACAAAGACATTTGCATTTTTAAGAACATAGTCAGATCTTACAACTGAAATGTCAACTGTCACTGATCATTGTTTCGTGTGTTCAATAAATATTCCCCACCGCATCGACCCAGATGAATTCTGGGTAAATAGTTCAAATAGAAAAAGTGACTTAAGGCCTAAAATAGACACTTAAAATTAAAACAACAACAACCAAAAAAAAAAAAAAAAATTCATGCTATGAGGTTACAAATAAAATTCTTTTTAATGACAATCTCAAATACCAGTGATACCAGGTGATATGTTTCACATAAACTCTCATCTCACCATCACTGCGGTCCTTGGATCCAAGTATTACTATTTACAAGTGTGGAAGTGAAGGGAAATTTCCCCTCTGCCCTCTTAGGACTGGTTAGAATAAACTGACAAAGGCAATTAGCTGCAGAGAAGACATAGTCACATAGTATCATTAGTCACTAGCCCAACAGGATTTAGAAACTTAGATATCCCTTTTCTATGGGGAAGAGGAGAAAGTAGAATAGAGATGATCTTTAGGGCAATAATAAATGACTTTTAGGGGTTCAGTGAGATTACAGAAATATACAATGGACTAGAATGAAGTCCACTGGGTTTGGCAGAATAAACAATGGATTGTAAATTATTCTCTTTGGAATACTGAATGGAACTGAAAATAGAAGACAGTGGTGTACCACAAAAGTGAGCCCAGGTGTGTTGACACACTTCATCCAGTCTTTCTTCCTGTGATAGGAATTTAGTTAATGAGAACTCAGGGAAGGGACCAGAAGCAATTGTTTTCTTATTTGGTGGGTGGAACTTTAAGCAAACAAGGAATTACCAGAGAACAGTCCCTTGCAGCATCTGCTGCTTCTGTGTTCCTTAGGTAAAAGGAGGGGGTGCTGTATACCAGGGTGTCACAGTTTGGAGTGACAGTCCCTGTACTCTTTCATGGGTGAGGAAATAGACTGAGAGATTAAATGATTTGCCTAAGATTACACGGCTAGTAGGAAATGGGACCCAGACTGACCCTAAGGCATTTGTCCCCAACTGCTGCACTACAGGGCTTTACTAAACCTTATGAAGAACATAGATATAAAATAACCTCCACCTAGAAGACAAGGAAACAGGAGTGGAGGGGCTGAGTCTTTGAGAAACTTCTTACAGTTTCTCGCTGGTATCTAGAGTCACATGCATGAAATTCTATTTTCAAGAAAAGAAAGTTGCATGTCACAAATCCAGAAAATCTTCTTGCAGACCATTTAGCCATAACCTACCAAAGAGCAGGAACAGAAGAGGAGGAACTCCACAGCCAAAGTCCTGGAGTGCCTATTTCCTTATGAATGAAAGAGAATAGTATGTAAATACGAGCTTTGCATAAGCCAGACATTCTTTCAAGTCCAGTTTATCTACACTATGAGTCACTTCCTTTTAAAGTAAGAATTAAAAGAGGTAGAGAGGCACATAATCATATGCAGCACATACTTCTTAAGAGACCTTTTCTTCTCATTCAAAAATAAGAAGGCAAAGGGCTTCTCCTTTGACAAAACAGCAACATCATTTTGCATATCTCATTAGGCAGAGAGAAATGAACAAGTGAGATCTACAGGCAGATAAGTGACAGAAGGGAAGCTGCAGGTCCAGCGGGGCTTAACCTGACATTCACAAAGGACTCTGAATAACAAGAAGCCTTTGAGTGACTCAGGTAAGATTTATCTCTTCCACATTAACCCCACATTATCCAAGGCAGCAAAAATATTGTGCTCATAAACCTTTGGAGGAAATCTTACAGTAACCCAAGGCCAGGGAATGGAAAAGGAGACAAACCATCAGATCATCTGTGATCTTTCAACAGAATAGATACAGTAGCATTCTGGGATAGCATTTTTTTAAGAAAGGATGAACAAGAGAGTGAGTAGCCGATTCTACATCCCAATGCCTGCTGTAGGTCTTGCGCAGCCTCTGTGATGGCTTATCAGGGTTGATGCATTTCTCAGGAGTTAAAGATTCGATTTGAAGAGTGAAGTAGGTTAAAAAGAAAGCAAGTAAGTAGAAACGGAAGCACATTTCTAGTGCTGTGGAAACTTTATAGGCCTCAGTCAGCCTGCCTATGAATAGTTACCATCTTCAAATGTTCACGCTACCTGCTGCTTACAGTAAGCAGAAATTTGGGAGACAAGAGTAGATAGAAGGAATCAAGTTTATTTAAAGCTCGCCCTGAAGAAGATAGAGGGGCTTTGCTCCTCAGATCTCTATACTGAAGCAGGGACACTCAGGCCCAGAAGGCCTTAGCAGGAGAGAAGATTTGTGGAGTGAGCAGGAGTGCTACCTGGTGAGTGACATCTTTGTCTTCCAGGTGTGCATTTCTTCTCTTTCCAGACCTTTGCAAGAGACTTGAGCTCCTGCAGCTATTTAAAGAAAATCTAAAGAAGGGCTCCTCTTCAGTAAAAATAATTTTGGAGGGACAGAAGGTAAAAGAGGGGGAGGAAGGGCCAGTTTCAAAAGTTCCTCTGTGACACTACATGTTTTACATATGAAAATACATTCAATGATGTCTCTGATTCACCCAGCTCTTCCAGAGTCCGTTTTTATAATGCTCACTGCTAAAGGGCCAACAGCACCAAAGTTAGGCCTTGGTAATGTTTTGTCACTTGCTTTGTACCTCCCACTTCTAAATTCTATATAAACTCTTCCTAAATTCAGCAATGTCCCCTTTGAGGAAGGTGACTGGTGTGAAGATCCAACAGTCCTCAGTCCTCTGGTGTAAAGATTAATGCTGTTTTCTTATCTCCTCGGTGCAAAGAGTCTTCCTTTCTATTTGACATGGCTTGGAAATTTTCCTGCAACATTCTGACAAATTCAGAGGTGATTCCAATGTGCATGCTAAATGCTTTAATTGGAAGATGAGTGGTGGAATAGTTATTACAAAAGCACAAGGAAAGTCTTAGGCAGTCAATTTGTCAGAGAGAATAATGTCCATGCAGAGATATACATGACAATTTAGAGTAAAGACAGGCTGTCAAGGAAGGGAATACTCAGGAGAAAGACTGTTTTGATGCTGTGGTATGCAGGCACATTGAAATGTCTCCAGATTATCTCATAAAAGAAACAAAACTCTTGTCATTTAAGAACAGGGTATTTTTCTCCTTTTGATGCTTTATCAATCCTTTTCATGCCTTATGAAAATGGTAGTTCTTTGCTCCTTAAATGGAAATCTTCCCTCACTTTGCTTATTAGGTAATTTGCAAACCTGAAATAGACTACATATAAGTAGTATACTACATACAAACTACATATAAGACTGCAGAGTGTTGGGAAGGCCTTCAACCCTAAAATTCTGACTGACTTGCTCATAAATAGTTTTAAGCATACTGGTAAGACTCAATATGTGACTATTACACACAAAAAATAAATTTAAGAGACTATATATAGGAACAAGTAAATGAAGGTTTAAAAAATGACTCCCAGAACATCAAGAAGGAATAATAATAATAACAGCTAATATTAATTAAATGTTTGCTCTGCATGGGCACTTTTTCCAAAATTCTCTGTTAAATTAATTCATTCACAATGGAGTTTCTACTGATAGCTCTTTTTTATAGATGAGTTATCAAAGGTACAGGTAACATGCCCAAGGTCATACAACTAGCAAGTGTAGAGACAAGACTTGAACTCAGGCAGTCTTACCCCGAGTCTAGGAGCTTATCTGCAGTGCCAGTCAATCAGAGCAAAACCAGCACCAACTCTGCCTCGTAGTTCTGCCTCCAGCTGATTCTGTGCAGGCCAGAGCAGAAGTGGATGCACCAAATTTTATCAGGAACATAACTCTTCTCTGGTCTATCTGTTAAATCCCAAAGGCTGTGTGAGAAAGGCTTTATCTCCACTCTCTGAAGGTTGACTAATGAGCCTATGAAATAAACTGGCAATAGATTAATAGGAAATAAAGCATTTCAATTTTAGTTATATGCATGGAAGTCTCAGAAAATGTGAAGCTCAGAGGAGAGCCATACAATCCAAGTTCAGATAGCATAAAGGAATAGGGACTTGAGGGTTCTTTGGGAGTAGGGTTACCCTCCTAACCCCCTACAAGCTAGAGGGGTGAGGAAAGGAAATGAACAGTAACAAAGTTTGGTTATGCAGATAAGGAATATGTCAGGTAAGCAAAGTCTCTGGATTAGCCCTGAGAATAGGTGATCCCTTCCTCCACTGTGACATTTTGAGGATCTATCTTTGGTCACATAAGGAAACTGGAAGGAAAACACCACTTCCTGCCTGCATTACAGGTCCTCAAGTGCTCTCAGTTTGAAGTAATCTACATATCAAAATGGTATTCTTTGGGCTATGCTTTGTGATAGCTTTCCCATTGCTGGGACCAAATACCCAATATTCCCAGCTGGAGGGAGGTGAGGCTTATTTTGGCTCACAGTTCCAGAGGCTTCAGTCCATGGTCAGCTAGTCACGGGAAAGGGCATGGTAGATCAAAGCTGCTCATTTCACGGTAACCGGAAAGCAGAGCACAGAGGAAGAGCTCAAGAGACAGGCATAGCCTCCAAAGGCGTACCCCTAGCAACCCCCACCCTCTAACTGGGCCCATAGTCCTAACTGCATGTGGAGCTGTGGCTATCAGTGGATTAACCTACTGATAAGTACAGCACCCCCCCATCCAGTCATCTCTTCAAGAGTTTCTTACCCAGTCAAATCGACAATTCAGATTAATTGGCACAACTTCCAGCAGATCTGTCCCCACTTTCCTGAACTGTGTTATTTTCTGGGGGACCCCAATATTCCTTCAGAGGAAAGAAGAATGTGGAGTCATTGGGACTGTTTCCCTAACAATACTGTACTTAGGGATAAGGGTGTAACCCAGTGACAGGGCACTTGCCTGGCATGCATGACCCTGAGTTCTATCCTCAGCACATGAAAAGAAAAAAGATGAAAGAAACCGTGCTTGTGTTAGATTCACCCAATTCCTGACACAAACTGGCTAAGGTTCCTTTTCTGAGGAAAACTTACAACCGTCCTAATCCATTCATATGTCTTTATTTAGAAAAATTAAACCTGGTTGGATGCACAATGGAAAAGTCACCTTTAAATAATTTGTATACCCCTCAAAAAATGATTTTAAGGAAAAGTTTAAAACACTTTTCACTTCTTTAGTAAAAGCTCTAAGTGAAAGATTTATTTACCTGATAGGAAAATCGAGCCATTGTTTTGCTTTTGAAGAACCAGTTACAGGCCATACATTGCTACGTGAACAAAATGCTGTGTGCTTAAAGCAATGAGAAGTATAAATTACCCCTACCATCTCTACATTAAATTACCTCTACATCAGATTCAGTATCATTGTATTAATTAGAAAAAAGAGTCTGCAGGAAAATTTTTAAGACTATTTCAGTTTATTTTTGTTTGTAACACAAACCTCTCCTCACCACTGCTGAACTAAAAACAGTGGGTTCTCTGGCCGATGAATACATCACGGTTGTGGACTCACTTTCAGTTTATAGGTCTTTATTCCTTTCTGTATACATAGCTTAAAAACACATATTGCTATAATGTTTTCTGATAATAGTTGTAAAAATAAAAAAAATCAAAAATACCTCACGAACTTTCTTATTCTGAGAGCTCTCAGATCCTCACTTCCATTTTTCCCAACTAGATCAAAGCTGGTGAGAAGGGCTCAGGAAAGGACTGTGTAAACACTGTTTTTTTAAAATAATTGAACCTCTTAGATAACATTATACAACTCCTGCAGAACTGATAGAGCCTTCTTTCCAGATAAACAGCTGTGAAAGCTGGTAGAGAAGTCACACAATCACCCATTATCAGTTGATTTTATGGTGCCTATATCCTAAAGACCAACAAAATATTGAAGCCTGCAGGTTAGCATTGTTCTAGAAACCAGTTTCAAAAATTTCATATCCCAATTTGATTCTTACTTGAAGCTATTTTATTAAGAACAAAGCCTTAGTATAATTCCTTAGCAATTAAAAGGGAAACAAATAACAAAAACTTTTATTTTTAGGACGTTTTAACAAGAGTTAAAAATAGTTTTGTAAATCTGAGAGGTTCATGTGCTTGTTCATTTTAAATTAGTCTAATCACAATCATAGATGCCTGCAAACATTGCCAAAAATGCATACAGTACCAGGAACATTAGCCTTAAAAATGCCAATAACTTCCATTTTAATAAAGTCATGCTTTAAGATATTTTACCTCAATTCTACCCTTTGTTCTCTTAACTAAATTGTCAGTTATGAGTACTCAGGTTTGATTAAGTTTCTCTCTGAGGATCCTAGGATAGAACCTTGGTGCTTAGGTTGGTACTACCAGAAGACTGCAGAAATCTTTAGAGATGGGGCATAAAGGGAGATCTCAGGTCATTGGTGGCATGCCCTCATAGGGGACTGTGGGATCCTACCTATTCCTCTCCTTCTCTCTTTGCTTCCTGATGGCCATGAGGCCAGAAGATTCCTCTGCCACATGCTCCCACCACAGGCACAACAGGAATATAGCCCAGTGACCACAGACTAAAACCTCAAAACTGTGAGCCAAAATAACCTTTTCTCTTTATAAGTTGATTTACCTCAGACATTTGTTACAGTAATAGAAAACTGACTAATACAATAGGCATTCTGAATTTGTTCTTTGGTCTTGAATTTTTGATATATTGACTTTTAAAAAATTAAACATTCCTTCTTTTCACATATGTTGGTTGATGCTCTATCTTGGAAACAAGCAGCTCAAAGAGCCAGTAGTATGGAAACACAATGCTTACTCCAATTTTTAAATAAAATGAATGCCATATTTATGAAACATATTCAGGGAGCAAAAAGTGATAAATATCACTTTCTAAAACAAAACCCAAGTTACTTTTGTCACTACTCTCTGTCCTCAGTGAGAAAAAACTTCCCGATATAACTAAGGCTTACCTATAACAATGGGTATTCTAAAGAAATAAACATTGATATAGTGAGACTCTACCTCAAAAACCAAAACCAAGAAAATTCACACTTCTTGTGAGCCAGTGGCAGCCATAAGGGGCCCAGGTGGAGAAACAAGAAGCCAGTTCACCTTTCCTGTGAGCCTGCTGGCATGCAGGCTGGGAAAGAAGGACCCCCACCCCACTGCCCCTGTAAGCAACTGTCTTGGTTACTTTTTACTCATCGCTGAGACAAAATACCTGATGCCCAAAGTTGGGAAAGGAAAAGTTTATTTCTTACAGTTTTTGGAGGTTTCAGTCCATACTCAGTTGGCTCCAAGGCAGGGTGGCATGGCAGGGCTGCAGTTCATGGCAGCTGCAAACAGCAAAGTGGAAACCAGCTAGACGGAGCGACACGCCTTCTTCCTGCCATTACATCACATCCTGGCTCCACCCCTAGGCCGGTGTAACACTCACACCCCCAATCCAAGCACTAGACAATGAACTAATCACAAATGCATAATGCAAAGGCATGAGGCTTGGGGGCCACTGACATAAACCATGACAGCAACTGACTGATTCAGAGGACAGGCTGAGTTGATAGCAACTGAGGTACCAAAACAACTTGATGCTTATATTGTTTAATTGACTTTGCAGGCCTAAAGTTGGTAGTCTGAGCATATATTTAGAGGATAACAGTATGCAGTATAGCAACTATTGGAGAGTTCCTTCTCTTTTGATTTTAAAATCCAATATTATTCTCACTATTTTGTTTTGTTCCATTATATTGTTTTGTTGTGTTCAATGTTATGTTCTGATTGGTTTTATTCTATTCTGTTTTGTTTGATTTTATTATGTCTGATGGTATGGACAGCAATTTTAAAGACAACAAAGAGGCATTATGGTAACTATTGTTGATTTCCTATTATCCTGTTTTGAAGTTCTGTATCACTTTCACTGTTTTGTTTTGATTGGCTTTATTCTACTTTATTTTCTTTGGTTTTAGTCTCATTAAAATAAAATTAAAAAGAAAAAAGAAATAAATATTTCAAGCCAGGCATGGTGGCACACACACTCAGGAGGCTGAGGCAGGAGGATTGCCATGAGTTCAAAACCAGCCTGAACCACATAGGAAGACCCTGTCTTGAAAAAAAACAAAAATTTTAATATCCATAAAAGTCATTAGGACTTTTATTCTGATGTTAAACACTGAAACATTAAGATAAACATTTGAGCTCATTTGAATTTGCAGCTTCCAAATAGGAACTGTTATACAAATAATACATGCAATGCATTTGCTTTCTGGTAGCAGGTACTTATTCATATAAACTGAGGTCCTGCTCTGAATGGAAGAGAGTAAGACAAAATTGTGACATCCCAAATACGTATATTTATTGCATTTAAAGTATCATATTTCTCATGACTGTTTTTCTTTTAGTATGCAAGATGATATGCTGCATCTCCAAAATTTCAAAGATGTAAACGGATTGCACGAAAAAGTGGTTGAATTCAAGTGGCTCATTACTGAAGAACAAGGGGTCAAATTCATTCAATTGAAAACAAACTACTCTGAATGTTACTATTTTTAATTCAGGGTCTTTTCTTATTAAAAAAAAAAAACTGAGTTTCTTTCAGACCAATTCAGCCCTTTTCCTCAAATATTTATATGAGTGACCGTAACTTTTTAAAGCACAAACTGTATGTATACAAGATCTAGCCACTGACAATCAGTATTGGGTGCCACAAAACACTGATTTGCCCATTTAGATAAAAATCCAAGACAACTGTAAAGATTTGGCTCACTCTGACTTTCTTTAAGAGTAAGAACAGGAGTCTGGTGCGGTCCATGCCTATAATCCCAGCACTCCGAGAGGCGGAGGCAGAAGGATCACAGGTTTCATCCCAGCCTGGGCAATTTAGCAACTTTACAGTAAGAGCTTCCTCCTACCCGCATAAAACAGAAGAAAAATCAATTATTTTTTTTTAAGAAAAATAAATTTTAAAAGGGCTGGGAAGGTAGCTCAGTGCAAAGGCCCTGGAGTCAATCCCCACTAGGAAGAAGGAAGAGGCAGAGGCAGCGGGAGGAGGGGGAAGGGGTGGCAGAAGAAGGAGAGAGGGAGAGGAATGGGCTGAGGATGTAGCCAGGAACAGAGGACTTGTCTAGACTGTGTGAGGCCCTGAGTTCAATCCGCGAACAGAAATAAACAAGTAAATAATAAATAAATGGCAGATTGGCGAGCTGGTTTACATGAGAAGATAGTTTTATTTGTGGTTTACAAGTGCCTTTGAAGAACGGTAGGATTACATATGAGCCTCCACAAAAACGTTGATAAAATCATGGCTATTCAGCATTAGTCAGAAAGCAGAAGAAAAACCTGAAGAGAAATATTTCTCAGCAAACAATAAGGAGTCAACTTTCCTGTCAGAGAAAAGCTTGTCAATAATTGCAACTATGACTCACATAAATGCAGAAGGCACACGTGGTAGCTCATCTTCAGCTCATCAATGGGGAAGCCCCCAGAATGGTCCGGCGGGTTTAAAGCGCGCCTGGGGATCTGGCTGTTCACAGGAATGAGTAGAAGAGAATGCATGCCTAAGAGTTCCGCTCCGATCAGAACTGGTGACCTGGATGCACGGCTCAGCGAAGGACCCTACACTCCGCTGCTCTGTGTCCAGCATTCAGTCCCCAAGATCAGACAACTGGTTAACGTCCTGCAGGCCAATGAAAACGTAATCTCCAGGGTTATCTTTATATAGGACACGAGTCTACAAATTAACATGTGAGCTCAGAGAGGCCAGGCCTTGTCAAGGGTAAATCATGCATCAAATTATCAAATAACTGCGTAAACCAGTTCACACCGGAGCCCCAGGAAGGAGGTGTCTCGGTCGGATTCCGCTGCTCTGCGGGACTCAGGAAAAGCTCGCATCAGGCGGCACCGCCGTGGGCAAGGGAGACCCCAATAAGCCGGGGACAAGATGTCTTCATGCCTTCTTCCTGCACACCTGCTGCAAGGAGCACCAGAAGAAGCACCTCGACTCCTCCCTCGGTCAGCTTCGACAAGTTCTCCAAGAAGTGCTGGGAGAGATGGAAGACTGTGCCTGCTGCCAAGGAAAAGACGAAGTTGACGATATGGCAGAGGGTACTAAATCTCGCTATGACAGGGAGATGAAAAATTATGTTCCTCCCAAGGAGGTGATCAGAGACGAAAGAAGAAAGATCCCAACGCTCCTAAAAGACCACCAGCTGCCTTCCTTCTGTTTTGCTCTGAACATTGCCCAAACATCAAAGATCAGGCCTGTCCATTGGAGATACTGCAAAAAAAAAAAAAAAAAGTAGGTGAAATCGGGGCAGTCAGCCGAAGATAAACAACCATGTGAACAAAAAGCAGCTAAGCTGAAGGAGAAATAGGAAAAGAATATTGCTGCGTACGGTGCCAAGGGCAAGAGTGAAGAAGGAAAGGGTCCTGGTAGGCGACAGGCTCACAGAAGAAGAATGAACCAGAAGGAGAGGAAGAGGAGGAGGAGGAGGCACATGAGGAGGAAGAGGAAGAGGAAGAATAAGTGACTGCCCAGTAATGGCAGGTGGAGTGTATGTGTGCTCAGGCAAGTGTTTTGCTAAGAATGTGAATTCAAATGCAGCTCAACATTAGCTTCAGTATAAAAACTGTACAGATTTTTGTCCAGCTGAGAAAATTCTTTGTTGAAAAAAATACTTTTTAAAAAAATTCACACTGTAGCTTTTGGAGGGGCTTCTACAGTTAGATTTTAAAGCGTTTGATGTGGAATATTACTAAATATTTAATGGTCTCTTTCATGTGTATGGTAGCACAATGAATTTGCAGGAACTAGTATCAGTAGTAAGTTTTGGGGTTTTTAGGATGTTGCATTTTTTTAAAAAAAGTGTAATAAAATTATGTATATTAAAAAATTATCAAACAATTGTATAATCCTTGATGGATTTTTAAACATTTCTCCAGTGGGAAGTTAAAAGGATAGGCTGTCCTCTTTTTCTCTTATTTCTAAATTTGGGGTCCTTTTTCTTGCTACTTCTGAAATTATACTTAAATAAAAATGATATCCTGGTACACTGAAAGAATAGTTACTAAAGTCATTTCCAAACCTAGGAATGTGAAAGTGATTTGGGGAAATGAAGTTTAGCTTGCTTTCTTCCCACTTCTGATTTGAAACAATGTTTCTCCATCCCATATGTTACTCAGCTTGTCTCCTTTTGTCTCTTCCTATTTTATCAAAGACTAAAAGATTTCTAGTAAAGCCATCTGGCTCTTTGTGCACTCTGGCAAAAAAACAGGCAAATTGCTGTCCTGTCTCTCCTAGGCTATCCTACCTGCTATCTTTCCTAGGTTACAAGAAATAACACACTACTCTGTCTCACTACCAGCCACAAGTCTGTGAGACCCGTGTGAGAATGCCTCGTTGCTGTTGCTGTTTTTGTTGTGCTGGTGGTTACTAGGGATTGAACCCAGGGCCTTTACACTATCTCCAGCCTTTTTTTTTTTTTTTTTTTTTTTGAGTCAGGCTATCACTAAAGTCACTAAGTTACCCAGGTTAGGCTCAAACATCCAATCCTCCTGTCTCCACCTCCCAGCATGCTAGGTTCACAGGTGTGCACCACCACCATGCCCGGTGAGAATAACTTTTTTAAGTACACATAAGTCTTCACTCCCTTGGCCTTGCCATGCCTTAATGACCAATCAACTGTCATAGTAACCACTCTTCTTATTTTGAAGACCCCATACTATTCTCCAAGCAAAATGAACACTGCATCATTAACATCCTCTTAGGTCTTATTTTCAAATACTAAATTTTCTTTTGGTTCCCTTTTGAATTTTTCTTTATCTGCTAGACTAAAATGCTCTCCTATAAATCCATTAAATCTGGAAGCCAGAACTCCCACAACAATGAAAACAAGGTTACCTTTCCTTTGCCTATTTATACCTCTTCTCAGAATAAAAGATTAGACTTCAGGAGTAAACAAATCAAACACAGATGACAGAGACTCAGGAAAAAAATATTTGTGAAAACCAAGTAATTATAAAAGCAAGACAAAAAGCAAGCGATTGCTCTGGATTGGAGATCCACCATGTGTCGGGCACGCTGGATGTAGGGGTATTTTAATAACACTCTTGCTCTGCTCCAGGAAGCCGTGGCGCTCAGTGAGGAAGCCCCAGCCAGGCCTGCAGTGCACACTCTGTGCTTCCTTGCAAGTGAGCCCCATGAAGACCAAGCTGAAAGAGAAGGTCTAGCATGTAAATGTCTCATTAGCCTGGGCCTGGGCTTGCTGCCCAGCTCTGATTGGGTTCCCAGTGACCTTTTTTAGGCTGGAGGCCAGGATTTATTTTTATGTTAGATCTTGAAGCAATTCATTCAGTTCCCACAAATCCCGTGGTATTGTGAAAACTACAGATTCAACAGTGGTCTCGAGAAGAGAGGTGCAAGTAGGGTAGCCGGAAGAAAGAGAAAGACCACGCCACAGAGCCACTTAATGAGGTACAGAGCCACTGTCCTTTGGGTCAGGACAATGCAAGTTTGATCTACCAGTCAATCTCTGGAGCTAAATTCCCACACCAGCTCCAGATAATTTGTTGCCCTGCTTCCAAGGAAAAACCTCTCCATAGAAAGCAGCATGAGGACAGAAAACAGCAGACAGGGCATTGAGCTGCCGATGACTGAGTGTTTCTAACCCTACATCAGGTGCTTTAGCCAATTTATTCTTCAAAACAACCTCATGAGGAAAGATAAAAAATACTGTGGCATCAACTCCCATCCTCACCTGTAATTTAATGGACAAACCCAGACCACATGTAAAACTTGGGAAGCCAACTGCAGTGCCAGAATTAATTACGTAACTTGAACAAAACCAGATTTAATGCTTCCTTTGCACTTGGTTCCCATCACAGGCTCATTAGTAAGGACCGTAATTTACGCAAATGAATTGCACGCAGGAAGGGCTACTTAGCATTCTCTACATAATAAGACTCTCCCAGTTACCTTGGAATGCCTTAAATACCTAGACAGCTATGGCTCCCAAGGGTCTCTCTCTCTCTCTCTCTCTCTCTCTCTCTCTCTCTCTCTGGCGAGGCTTGGGTTGAACATTAATGACTAATTTCTTGGTCCTATCCACAAGTACCCCAACTGCCAAAGGAAGGCTGATTGGATGGATTAGTTCAAATGCACAAATCAGTCATCTTGAAATAGAAGGAACTGTGGAACCCCAAAATGTTTCTTTGGCATGCTTCAAGATGGTTACCCTGAGAGGTCAGAGACAGGATTAATTCTGAAAAACTGCCCTTTTATAAAGAACATGTATATCTATAAAGGAAAACAACATAATGGAAATAAATAGCTCATTGCACGTACACACGCTTTTCTATCTGAAATCCCTCTTTCTGCTCTGCCAGCACCCACTTCCCCCAGGAAGCCAAAGCCCCTATCCCTTTTTTAGCTCTGTATAACTGGGTCTCAAATGGAGCTCAGCAACAGAGTTTGCCTGGCATGCAGAAGGCTCTGAGAAAAGAACTAGAGTCTTGGGGAACTATATAAACCCTTCCAAAGGCAGGAGCCCCAATAACCTGCCACTAGGCTCTACCTGTTAAAGATCCTCTTAACAGAGCTACGCTGAGAACCAAGCTTCCAGCACATGAATCCTTGGTGACAAACCTTGTCTAAAATATAGCATCATATTGGTTTTTTTCCCAAATAACATTATACTGCACATATATATCACAACCACTTAATTCAGTTGGCATATTGCAGGTCATTTCTGCATGCTGCAGTCCAGTTAGAGACTGATTCCCTAACTCTATAGGTGAAGGGCGTGTGCTCCTCTCCTAACAAGTGAGTCAGACTCAGCCGATGGGACAGGTCAGGAATGAGGTCATGTGGCTGCCTAAAGCCACCTGCCCGCCACGTTGGCTTGCTGGCCAGGATGGAGCGAGTGCTACCGTCCCCACAGCTCCCAGTTGACTGGAGGCTGTCCAGAGAGACAGCCGCAAACATCCACCGGCCCCAGTCATAGTGCTGGGTTCACCTGGGTCAGGCAAAGGAGGGACAGAATGTCTAGCAGTGGGTGTAATGACAACAACACAGCCTGGAATGCTTGACCAGTGCATCAGGTTGCCTGACAAGGAGGCCAACGCTTACCTGGGTGTGGTTTTGGCTCATATGGCGAACAACAGTGCAGGTGCGGGCTATCAGTGCTTGGATAAATAACCTGCAATTTCATCCACATTATATGTTACTTAAAGCCCATCACATTATTACTGTTATTTGAGTAAGCACTTATGCCTAAATTCAATACATCACACTTCAAAACAGTTGCAAAACTTAAGCTACAAGTCTTTAAATAACTCAGGAGAGGACTGGTGCCAAAAATAAAGCCAGTGTCAGGCCAGCCATGGAGCAACCTGTAATCCCAGCACTCTAGGAGGCTGAGACAGGAGGAACATGACTTTGATCCCAGCCTAAGCAACCGAGTGACTTGGCAAGGCTTCATCTCAGAATAAAAAATAAAAAGAGCGAGGGATGTAACTCAGGTTAAAGACTGGCTCGGTCTGCAGCACAGAGGAACAAACCCTACACTAAAGAGAATAATCTGAGGAGCTACATCCCATAATTGCTTTGTTTTGTAGTGCTGGGGATTGAACCTGCCACCTCCAGGCTTCATACCAATCTACATCGCCAGCCCAGTCTTAGTTTGAGACAGTAAATCACCCAGACTGGATTCAAACTCACCATCCTCCTGCCTCAGTCACCCACAGTGCTGGGATTACAGCAGCTTCTTTGGTGGTTTGTTTGTAACAGGGTCTCACTATGTTGCCCAGGCTGGCCTCAAAATCACAACCTCCCTACCTAAGCCTTCCAAGTAGCTTATGTTACAGGCACGCGCTGCAGCACTCAGTTTGCAAAATCACCTGTAATGACTGCCTCTTCCTCCACTGGATAAGTTTGACAAAGCTTATTTTACCAATTTTTTTCTGAAAAACAAATTTATCACCCAAATTCCTTATTCTAACAGTCCTGCAGTGATGGATCATCTTGGTTGCTGCTTGTGAAACTGCTTTATTATGGCCTTAGGATAAATTTTTTCAAGTAGAACATTCAGTGCAAAGAATATACACATTTTTATGGTTTTTGAAAACAAATTGCTCCCTCAGAAAAAGTTCAATCTTAGCCAGGAATGATGGCACTTTTCTGTAGTCCCAGCACTTGGGAGGCTGACGCAGGAGGATCACTATGAATTTGAAGCCAGCCTGGGTTATGTAATGAGTTCAAGGCCAGCCTGAACTATGTAGACTGTGTCTCAAAAAAAAAAAAAAAAAAAAAACAAGAAAGAAAAAAGAAAGGTACGATTTTTATTCCCAGTAGTCTTGTGTGAAGGGATTCATTATTTCCCTGTAACTTTCTCAACATTAACACAAAATAAAATTGCTAATCTAGTAAGTGAAAAAATGATTTAGCCAGTTTTTTATATTAATTTCTAATGAGACTATGTGCTTACTTGCTATTTACTTATTTTGTAAATTAATTGTTCAGGTACTTTATTAGTTTTTTTTTATGCAGCAAGGCTATTAACGTGTCACAAGTATATATTTTTGCAAAGACAACTTACAATTTTTTGCCCTCTTTGTCCTGCAAGTCATTTAAAGGATCCCTTTCTTTCCTCACTGAATGCATTTACAACTTTCCCAATCATATTGTTAAAAGGCTATATTATTTTGAAAGAGAAATCAAGAAGTCAGAGAGTTTTAGCAAAAAATCTTATTCAATTTACATTATCTAGTCTTGTACCTTCCACTTTGTTGACTGTGCTCAAAATAAGACATTTTACATTATGATTCAAGATACCTTATATGAATATATGAAGATACATGTATGCGCACAGTGTAAGGAAACATATGTAAGTCTATGTGTATAATACAAGCAAAAGGTTTGTAAAACAGTAATATCTATAATATCTGCCTTGTATACATACATTTTTTTTCTTTTTTCTAGTCCAGTTGATCCCAATTAAATTGGATTCAGAAACCATTCAGACCCAACCCACAATTGGAGAAATACAGAGCCGGGGGTGGTGGCACACCCCTGTAATCCCAGCATTTGGGAGGCTGAGGCAGCAGGATCATTGTGAGCTCAAAACCAGTTTGGGCTACAAAGTGAGCTCAAGGCCAGCCTGAACTGCATAGTGAGACCCTGTCTCAAAAAGACAAATAAAATTAAATTAAATTAAAAAGTAAAAATAATTAAAGATACACTAGACCCAGGAAGAACACGGAAGACTGCATTTTCTCCTAGAAAATTCCTAATTTTTGGAGTTCAGCTAATTAACAATAAACATTATTTTCAGAGCATTTTTGCATGCTTGCCATGCACTGAGTGTTCCACATACATTATCTGGGACACTCATTTAATCCCATTTAATCCTTGTGACTTCTATAGGGTAGAAATTCCTAACATTCTTATTGACCAATGGGGACCTAAGGCAGAGAGATTAACAAGCCTTCTCACATTCCCATGGCTAGAACATGGTGGAGCCAGAGTTTTTAATTAGGCTTCCCAGTCCTGGAAACTCTATTTTCAATTCCTCTGACCTTCCTTCCACTCACTTCACTACAGCCTGGGTGGAGCAAAGGGTAGGAGCACCGATTTCTAAGGCAGGAGGAAAATCTATTGCGAAATTGAGCACCAAAGGTACAAAATAATAAGGATTCTAATAAGCTAAGGTGCTAAGAGAAGAAAAGGGTTGGGGAAGAGAGAAAGAATGAATAAGACTCCACACTTGGAGTAGTCATAGGCAGTGCGCAAAGAACCTGTTCTGTCCCAAATCTCTCTCCCTGTTGGAGGAACAGGTATAAGGAACATGAAGCCCATATGAACAAAGCACAGAAAGAATATTAGGACATCAGTCAGCACAAGAGAGATGTCTGAAATGAAACTCCAGCCTCAACACATGTGTGCAAGTATTTGTCATCCTATTTTTTAAAGACCCAGTCTATGATCTTTATGGGAGTCATAAGTAAGGGTGAAAGACAAAGAGAATAGAAGCCAAATTTGAGAGTAAGAACTGCAATGGAGGCTATGCCTGGTAAAATTCAGCCCTTTTATATGAATTGAGGCACTGGAGTTGCTGCGTGGTCTTAATGGAGTTCAGACCCTTAAAGTAGAATCTTGCAGACTTAGATTTTTCTCATCACTCATTTGAAGCCTCTTTTTCTTTCCTTTGATGCTCTATTATCTGAATGTATGTTGAATACGCGACTTGTTCTAGTGGAAGAGCATGGTGGTTTGGTTTGTAATGAATCGCATAACCATCAAAGTGGCAGGAAGTCTACTCATGCAAGTCTTTAAAAACTGCCTCAGTAATTCAGGCTGGCATCTAATAACATCCCAACCAGGAAGTCCGTTTTTAGATCTAATCTATGTCCATCTTGCTGCAATTTATAAATAAATTTTGCTTTCCCACCCCAGCCCCAGAGTATGTGATGCAGGGAAAACACAAAACAGTAATTGAGTGCATACCTTGCAGAGCCATCAGAATTTATTCGTTTGCATAGAACCCACTGTGATTCTCAGACAAAAGCTGTACACTTGTACAAGGCCTTACTAAATTTTTTTTACAGATTATCTGATAATTAAACTCCTGTTAAGAGTCATTGCAAACACTTACTTTATTGCTCAATAATTCCAATTCAGAAAAGAAAATCCAGTTCATTTACTTATTTTATTGTTGGAGAGACATACACAATGAACCTTTATCTAAAGACCCAGGGCACTGAGCTCTTGCTGAGATAAATTGGAAAACATGCTTCCAAACCTTTTGCACCGGAGGAAAATGTGCTTCAGTGTCCCAGGTGTGAGCTGGAGGTGGGAGGGCTGGGTTGCACATTAACTCTCAGACTTCCCCTAGATAGCCAGGTGACAGCTGCAGTGTGGTTTCTTTGAAGTGGGACATTCCAGGCGACACTTCAAAGAGCCCAGGCCTCTGAGGCAGGTATGTTTGCTGGCCACACCTGGTACCTGCCAGCTCCACTGCAGCAGCTGGCCAACAGGAAGCCCTAAGAACCAGCCTGGGGTCTCTCTAATGAAGCACATCCAACTGACGCTGTCCCAAAGGGGCAAAGCGAGCCCAGAGATGAACCAAGTGCTTCCAGCTCTGTGCTTCTCTAAGAGGAAAAAAAATATGCCTTTTTTATTGGGGTCAGGTCTTCACACCTATGACAGTGGCAAGTAGGAAACTTTGACTGGAAAGTGTGCTGTGTGAAAAATCAAACCTTACACAGCCAAGAGGTTCGAGCATGCTGCTAAAGGCCGGTGCAGTTAAAAGTGATATGTAAGCAGAATGCTAAGGTCACAAACTCTGCTACAAACGTAAATGGGAAATGACCATAATAATTGAAGTCAAAGGGAGCACACTGAGATCAGATCTAAAATAGGAAAAGAACCCCAGCCTCCATCCAAGTTGGTAAAAAGTACTTAGCTCATACATTGTGCTCTGTACCATGGTGCTTTGCCAATCACCTTTCTGTAGCTCTACTGAGTAATAAGTATTCCTAAGTCAGCACTGTTTGCATGGGTTTGAGGAAGGGAATAAAACACACACTCCATGGAGAATTTACAGTGTGACTGAGATTTTTAGATGCAGTCCTCCTTGTTCAGCTTCTGGCATCTAAAAACAAACATCCTGAGGTTTGAGTCAGAGCCTTTCCATTTGCTGACTGGGAAACACTGAGCAAATTGACTTAACTTCTCTGCCTCAGTTCCACCCTCAGAAAGTAATAAGGACCAACGAGTGAATGCACATACAGTGAGTTGGAGAGTATGCAGCACTTGGCCACAGCTCCACAAACATGAGCTAATATTCTTACGGCTGTTTTGCAGGCAAGACGGTAATAAGGCGGAATATGCTCTTGCAATAACCACCGTCTCACGCGGCTCATGGATCATACTGATTGCCAGTGAGCTGCATCAAACTCCTAACTCATTTTCTAGAAGGAGAAAGGTGTCATGCCGGGCGGCTGTATTTGAGGGTAAAACCTTGCGAACTGAGGGAACCAGAGTCTCTGATGTATTCTCCTGCAGCATGGGAGACAGTCCAACGGACCTCAACCTCCTGAGGCACTGCAGTAACCGGGAGAGCACCTGTTCCAATCCCGCCCACTGCAGCCCTGCACATGCGCACAGAGTGCGCAGCGCATGAGCTAGTGGTAAGGATCACATGAGATCCTTAATACGATGCTCTTAGCGTTATGACTGGCACATATCAAGGGCTCAGTAAGTGTTCACCTCCTCATATTATATTAAGATACAACTATTGTCCCTAACACAGGGAGTAATTATTTCCCATCAATACATCCATGCCCATCACTGAGCTAGCCCTTCCACATTACACAAGATAACTGTAGAGGGAAGAAGATAAAAGCAGAGAGTGAATCCTGACACACATTACAAAATATTACAAAAAGCAGAGAGGGGCTGGGAACATAGCTCCATGGTGATATAACAAGACAGCTCAACTAGCATGCTCCAGGGCTGGCTTCCATCCCCAACACCACCAAGAAAAAGGCGTATAGATAAGGACCTGAGTTTCAATCTTGACTTTGCAACTTACCAATCACGTTAGCTAGCCTGTGCCTCAGTGTTCCCATTATAAAATGGAGAAGGGAGTTATGAAAATTAAATGTGTTTACAAAACATAATTCAATGCCTGATTTACCACAACTAATAAGATACATCCATGGCAGCAATGTTTTCTATGGGTTCTCTGTTCACAAATTTTATATACTCCTTTTTAGCAGGTGCCTTCTCAACTGGTTGGCATAAGACCACGTAACATTAAACACCACCATGTTTTTCAGAAAGAAGGACCCAGTGTAAGGTTAGAAAACCAAGTGTGTCAGCATATCTGCCAAGTTTCCCATAGGTAAGACTATCCCACCCAGCATAGAAAAAGCAGAAATCTACTTTGATTACCTTTGCCTTTTCCCCAGTATCTTCCCATGTCTTTGGCTTTATTAGCAGCTAGGCAATGCCTTCTTTTAAGCCAGTTATGCGTGCATGCACAGGTGATAGCTGGCTGATTCTCAGCGCTCCTCTCTTTTCCACATAAGTAGGTGTATGTGGGAGAGGGTCCTCAGCTTTCAGGCTGAAGACACCTGTGACTTCCCATACGCCAATTTCTCATCCAGGGTTAACCTGATTTTGTTAAGACTCCACTCCATCCTTCTACCTTCTTTGTCAACACCAAAACAGATACTATATATTCTCCTCCTAATCTTTAAACACACCCACCCAGCCTCACTGTAATGCACTAATGTACTGTTAATCCTCCTGATGGCTCCGTAAGCTGGCATTTTCACCTCCTCCTCTCCCATTGAATAAAAACTCTATAAGTAATATTGCTATTACCCCTATCATCATAGCTTGCCTTCATTAGGGTATTGGGCTAAAGGTTACAGATATATCATAACATTATATTTATTACAACAATACTGTGAAGTATTATTTGTTTTCATTTCACAAATAAGAAAACTGAGACCTAGAAAGCTTGGGTTAAGTGTCCAAAGCTATTAAACTAAAATACAGAAGCTTAGGGACTTCAACCCAGTAAGTTCATTCTTTTTTTTTTTTTTTTTTTTTTTTTTTTTTACCGGGGATCGAACTCACAACCTCTCACTTGCCAAGCAGGCACTTACACTGCTGAGCTAAATCCCCAGCCCCAGTTCATTCATTCTTATATCAACATAGTACCTTAGAGGAATCTGTTTGCAGTGTGACTCCAAATCCTAGTTCTTTACCACTACACTTAATCACCTCCCACAGTAAAGGCCAAAGGGTCATCCAGTGCAGTATGCCTCAACCTGGAAAAGAACTGGCAACCTGGCTTGCCTGGAGACGGTTACCTGATGTTCCCAGAATCATCCAGGCTGAGCCAAAGGAAAATCTTACAGATAATTCTAGAAAATCCAGACTGACTTCTGGAGGTGCAGTCCGGAAGGGCTAAGACCTGTGCCTTCAGGTTCTGCTCAGTCTGAGTTTGGCATTAACAGTGGGTGTCTGTGTCTGTCACATGAGGTTGACCACACTCCCCTTTCCCAGCACAGCCTTCTGCCTGCCTGCGGGAGTGTTTCTAGCAGACCTTCCAGTTCTCTTTCTTGTTGAGCTCACTTTGCCTCACTTCCAGGACTGTTTCTATATCTATATCTACTTCCTCCCATACACAGCCAGGCCAGATGGGCAGGTTCTCAGGATTTTTTTTTTTAAATTTTATTTAAAGAGAAAAAAAAAGTAATACAGAAAAACGGGTAGAAACAATAAAAAACCTCAAAAAAAACCCATAAATCACTAGTTGACAAACCCCATACTGTCCTCCCAGAAATAGCTGTTCATGTTACAAAATTAAGGCATACAAAGTGAACACACAGTGAGGCTGCAAACAGAAAAAACAGGATGGAATAAAGCCAATTGAGACAGTATAGTGAAATTGGCACAGAACATCACAGCAGGTCACCAGGACAACAGTAACAGGCAATATTGTATACCTCGTTGTCTTCACAATAGTTGTTCTTCTACTACGTACAGAAAAATCAAAGAAATACACATTATAGAACACATCAACACAGAGTATTGAATAGAGCAACACCGTTAATCAGGACAAAGCAAAACGGCGATAAAAATATCTGCTAGGCAGCAGGCTGCTTACTGGTTGGCTCGGCCCCCTAAGTTCCAGCATGGCGCGGATCTCAGGAGACGCTCTTGCTTCTGGTTTCCCCGCCCTGGGGTGACCTCGGGTTCTCAGGATTTTAATCCAATTTTAGAAATCTTGAGAAACTAACTCCCCTGTCCTTCTCCAAGGCTCCTGCACTGCAGAACTCCAGGGCCACAAAGGAAATAACGTGACAGGTGTCCCCTGGGATGGGAGACTCTATCGCCCCCCCCCCACGAGCACCATTGGTTCCTTACACCCCACATGCACCAACACTTCCTTAATTTTTTATTTTAAGGTAATACAAGTAGATATTAATACAGTAAATACTAAAAAGTATTCCCTTCACCTCTATGAAAATATAAAACAGAATTTCATAATAAAATAGAGGATAACAATAGTACGTACACTGTGTGCCACCATAATCTTAAAAGAATGGCCAAAATGTTACTCTGAGTACAAGTTATAAACAAAAAGATTGTCTTATGAAAAAGAAACCAACAGATACTAGCCCAAAACTTTCTTTTTAATGAACCAGGAGAAACTTCTTAGAAAATTTTAAATGTAAACATTCTTCTAAGAAATCATAGTCACAGGCCAGGAGTTTAGCTCAGTGGCATAGCACCTTATTTGATCCTTGGTACCAAAAAAAGAAGTATAAAAAAGTCATAGTCAATTAATAATCAAAACTCTGGTGGGCATCCCATGGGAGACCGTTTCTGTCTCTCAGGAGCTATTCCTATTCCCCAGCAAATTTTCCTACTCTTTAAAAAAAGAAAGAAAGAAAGAAAAAGACTTCTAGTGACATTTGGGGTGGGTGTGGCAAGGAATTAAGGGTGGATTAAAAATGACAGCCAGAACTGAACAAGAATTTGGAAATTAGGGAAACAGTACTGAGGTCACCAGAGATGAACACTGTGCACATCTGACTCCCTAGACCAAAGATGGATCTCATTTTCAATATGACAGATACCTCAAACTAAGGGAGGGGTAAACTTCAGACACGGCTTTCTTGTCCTGGTCTTCACTGGCACATGTCCCCTTAGATAAAACTCTGACATATTTTTAGGGGAAAAAAAACCCATGATTTTCATAGTATCGACCCATCGTATACTTTCTAGTTCTCAGAAAATTAACTGTAATGTTTTGACATGTGCATCATTTTGAGGGGACAAGTCAAGTTGCAGAAAAGAGGCATCCATAGAAATGTTCAGAAGGAAATATGCTCCCTATCTTCTGAGCAAAAGAGGGGTTTCATTTAATATTCATTAGAGTGTGACTTGCTTTCAGCTCATAAATCCTGAAAGCAGATTCTGGCCCCCCGTGTACTGTTTTCATTGGCTAAGTCACTTTTTCTTTCCCCTGACACTTCAAAGTTTGTGTTTAAATATGAGGCACAGCTGGTTTAGCCAGTGGGGAGGAGGGGGTTTCTGTTTTTGCTTTACAGGGAAGGACAGAACAAAATCCTCAAAGATTTACAGCAGGTGTTCTATTTTCATCTCGCACTGAAATAGTATGTTGTGCAGTAATGAAAAAGGAATGAAAAGGAAATACAGTGAAATACCCAGCCTAACAGGACAGAAAATAGTAGATTCGGCTGACTAGCAGTTTCAAAGGGTCCACAAAGGGTAGAATGGTCTGTGTATCCCTTTTAATGAAATTGCCAATGATAATAACACAAACTTGACAAAGAATGTCTAAGCTCACACTGCAGAAAATATTCAGGACCCGGTTTTGAAGGTGATGATGATACCAAGAGGATGACCATTAGCAG
Source organism: Dolichotis patagonum (assembly GCA_004027295.1). NCBI lineage: Eukaryota > Metazoa > Chordata > Mammalia > Rodentia > Caviidae > Dolichotis > Dolichotis patagonum. The sequence goes on from PVJX010005814.1 coordinate 62,344, forward strand.
ATATGATGAGGATCCATACCCCATTTTCCTTTTTGTTCAAGTAGGGACCAATAACACTCATAAGTGACCAACTCGAGTTCCTATCAAGCCAAAGGAGCGAGAATGGCCAAGGCTCTGAGCAGAGCACACTGCAACTGCATAGACAGAACCAGTTTTGACTTAACGTGGTCTTCCCTATATGGTGCTTATTGGCCAGAGAGCCCTTGAAGGGAATTAATAAAAATAAGAATGAAATAGTGACAGCTAGGATTTACCAACTGCTCAATATAGATCAGACTCTGTTCTGGGCACTTCACTAGTAGTAACTCAATCCTGATAATGACTCCATGTGCAGGTACAGTAATTATTGCCTTTCTAGAAACGAAGAGCCATTGCCCAAGGATTCTCATCTGGCTTCCTCTGAGTTCAGAACACAGGGACAAGAAACTTCTGGTTGTTCACACTTCAGTCACTTACCAGGACATATGTGCATTAAGTGATAATGAATAACTGTTGCTCAATAATACTTTTCAGGCTGAGTTGATGCATTACTGGGCCTGAACATGAGTATTCAAAGCCCTTTCTTCCTTGATCACACATACATTTTCTTCTGTTTTGGGAGATGATCTTTTGGTTTGGCTTGGTTTGGCTGTTGTGTGTGTGTGTGTGTGTGTGTGTGTGTGTTTGAACTGCAATGTTTCAAACCATGAAATAATCCTAAGGAGAAATTTTTTATGCTCCTGCATGGTAGGCTTTTATTTTCTCTTCTCTCAGCCTGTTGAAAAAATTCCACATTTTTTTGAAGTTACTGCCTCCTTCTCTGGAAGAGCTCTCTGACAACTGTAGGGTTAGCTGCTCCCTGCTGAGCTCTGCTCATTTCAGTGGACCTTTGAACCCCCTGGGGGTCCTATTTTGGGAACAGCTAATTTGCAAGTTCAAGTTCGGGATGGAGCCCCGAGGTTCTGTATGTTTAACATCGCTATGACACCAACCTTCTTAGCCATGCACCACACTCTGAGTAAAACAATGTTTGACATCACTTCACAGCGTGGTGAGCCAAGGGTCCCTTTCACCTGGTGAGACTGTGAATTCTTTGGAGGTCACGGGTCCTTCTTACCCCTCTTTACACCTGGCACATAATTTTTACTTTAATGATTTCAAAGCACTCTCAAAATAAGAGAAACTACAATCTATGCGATTTGGAGAACCAATTTCACCCTTCTGCTGAAGAAAACGGAGGCTTGGAGAACCTGAAAACTTGCCCAGTGTTGCCAGGTTTTCCCAAGTTCTTGACCGTGGTTGGAATTTCTGGTTTAGTTCACTCTAGTCCTATCCTGTAAGCTTATGATCATTCTTAGCCAGCAGAGGACTAGGAAATGAATGTGAGCAGATGTATTAAGTGGTCACAGTGACTGGGGAATGCCAGGCAATTAGCAGGACCTGTGCAGTTACTATGCAGGACAGTCCAACATTGTAAAGAATTTTTTCACCCAAAACAATGGGGAGTAAAACTCATGAGAGATATTTAGTGCTTTGACAACCAGTAAGCATTTCCAAATCTTGGCTTACAACTTAAAGATAGAGACACAGCCTATCTAGTGGTTAGGGCCAGCACAGGGATCCAGGATCTGCCCTGTTGGCTCCACAAACAAGGAGAATTTACTTCATTCCTTTTGTTTTTTCCTCTGAAAAATGCAGATCATAGCATCTATTTCACTTGATAGGGGGGAGAAACTGCAAACAAAGTATATGATGAACTCTCAATAACTATCAGCCTCTTATTTCTACTTTCATTTCTTTATCCATTATTCTTCCTACTGTTCATTTGAGACACAGAAGTGAGTCAGGCATGATGGCACACATCGGTATTCCCAGCACTTGGGGAGTTCCAGGCAGGACAACAAATTCAAGAAGAACATGGGCAACTTAGCAAGACCTCAAAAATCCTACCTAAACTAGGGAAAAGCCATTTTGTCAAAGCCATAATGGTTCAAAAGGTAATGTTTGCTCCACTATTCTTCTGTAGCCCCCTGGTCTACCACTTCACCAGAAATGGGGGACAGGAAGGGTGGGAGCTCCCCTTTAATGAAACTCACCCAGTATATTCCTCTGAAACTGCTGCTACAGCTCATAATACCGTCCCTGCCAGGGAACTTACTTGTATGTGTGCAGTTACCTTCTACAGATCCAACATCTCATCCAAAGAATAACCTCAAAGAGGAGAGGCAGAGTAAGAAGAGAGACCTGAAGCTTTCATCTGGAAGACTATTCTGACTTTTGATGAGCTCCTCCTCATTTTTTAAGGTTACTTCCGACAGAATGTACTCTGTGACACTGTCACATCTTTAACCCCACTCTTGCTCCATGAAATTCAGATAAACCTGGGGTCCCACCATCACCAGCACCTGGCTCCACTGCATCATTCTGTCATCCTTCGCTTCCACATATGACACAGTCCACCAGCCCACCCCTTCCAAGGTTCTCCTTACTCTCACAGATTTGGGAAAATTTGAAACAGATAGCTTCCTCCGGCCTGTTCTCAGCCCCTCACCTCTCCCATTTTTTCCAGTGGCCTTTGAGGCACCAGGCGACAATCCCCAGTATCACTACTTTATTATGGGAGCAAAATGCTCTCTCTGAATCTCACTGTCTTCTTCCAGGCAATAACCTTACCCACAGAGAAGGCAAGGTCAACTATTCACCGAACAGGAGTTCAAATCCAAGTTTTAAGGGTCATTCTGTTTTGTTTGCTTTGCTTTTATACTCAGACAGTCTCAGCTTTGAACTCAGAATTTTCTGGTCTCAACTCCAAATACCTCAGATTGTAGGTGTGCACCACCAGATCCAGAGCAAACCCAATTATTAAAGAGCCGTCGTACCCGGCTAAATTATGGGATCTTGTAGTGTGTAGTAGTAGTGATACTAAGTTTGGTTCTAATGGTAGTTTTTTTTTTTTTTCCTTCCTTCACTCTTGTCCAATACCTCAAACTAAGACAGGAGCCACTTGAAGAGAGCGATTGTGCCATCTTCACCTTAATTTTTTTAGGTATTAATACAGTACCTGCCACCAAAGTTACTGAGAAGGAAGAGGACTTGGGCATGGATCCTTTTTGACAACTCACCCTAACCACACCATTCTGGCAAGCAATCCCCCCACATACGGGTAATCCCAGCCTGCCGGGAATTTCTACTTTCCAGACGCTGATGCAATCAGAGAGAGAGAGAGATGTGCCAAATAAGTGAAAAGACATATTAAATAGGTTTTGACTCATACCACACCTGGATAATAATGCTTAGAATTTGAGTTTGTTGTTTTTAGTTGGACCAAGAAGTATATACCACTAAATTTTTGGGATTTGTACTTATAATAGCAATATTTATAATTATAGTTTTGGGTTCCTCTGTACGAACAATGCAGATAGCTTTGATATTGCAACTTGCAAATATTGTATTTGGTTGGATAATTACACTGCCCATTTAAAATAAAGGAAAAAAATTTGGAAATTATGGTCAGAAAGAATGTGTGTATTCCAATCACTACATTGACACCTGCGTATTTAAAAGAATATATTAAAATATAATATTTTACTTTGAGTGCTTTTATTTCAAATGTCATTGATGTGTTTAATGTGAATTTCTACTTTCAGTGTCTTTTAGGCAGCCCACCATGGTGAAGCAAACAGGCTTTAGAATTAGGGAGACCTAGTTTCAAATCCCAGCTCTACCATTGCCTCCATGTATGTCTTTACCCAGAGGTTCAGAATTATAAGCCATATCCTTTCATTTCAGT
>PVJX010005814.1:66212-82341 GCA_004027295.1 Dolichotis patagonum
ACAGTACTTTACATTAAGTCAACTGGACATCAACAGTAGCTAACACCATATCTCTTACTCTGCTATAGTTGAGCATAGTTTCAATTACAATAATATCAAACATAACACAATAGTATAAAGCCATGCATAGAGTGAAAGAATTACAGGGCTTTCTGAACCGAATAACAGAAAATGATCAATGGGTACTATAATATCTCATAAAAAAGAAAAAAATTTGTTTGAACTATCACACATATTCAAATTCCAATAAGACACTATGTGGTAGATAGAACCAATGGTAGTAGAACAAAAAAAGCATGGTAGGACTTCTAAGAAGGATAATATTAAATCAGCAATAGCTGTCATAATGTTTTCCTCAAAACAGCTGTCCATATCATCACGTATGATATAGTCAAACAAAACAGGATAACACCATTCCAACTGATGATTTAAAACTTTGAAAGACTTCGAAGCTATGAGATGGGGCCTCATGCTTACCATAAAGTCTTATATACTCTTATCAAGTCTCATATTAGGGAGATTATATGGTATTTACCCTTGTGAGTTTGGTTTATTTCACTTAAGAGAATGGTCTCAAGTCGTGTCCATTTATTTATAAATATCTTAATGTGATCATTCTTTATAGCTGAGTAGTACTCCATTGTATAAAAATACCACAACTTTTTTATCCATTCCTCAGTTGATGGGCACTTAGGTTGTTTCCAAGATCTGGCTATTACAAATTGTGCTGCTATAAACATGGGTACACATATATCACTGTGGTATGATGTTTTCAGTTCTTCTGGGAATATGCCTAGAAGCGGAATAGCTGGGTCAAATGGGACTTCCATACCCAGCTTTTTGAGGAATCTCCAGACTGACCTCCACAGTGGCTGCACCAGTCTTATAAGCCATATCCAAAAAAATATATATTTAATAAATCTAAGATGAGGCCTGACAACATATTTTCTAACTTTCATTTTTGAAATAATTCTACATATGTCAAAAAATTGCAACTAGTAGAGTTTCTATATATGTTTTACCCAGCTTCCCCAATGTTAGCATAGTGCACAACCACCAAAAATTATCAATATTAAAGATTAATATTGGTGCAGTGCTCTACTAACTTGGAATAATATTCTATTTTCAACAGTTTTTCTGCTAATGTCTTCATTCTTTTTTAGGATTTCATGTTGCATAATTGTCTCTAAACTGTAAGAGTTCCCTGGTTTTTCCTTGACTTTCATGACCTTGACACTTCTGGAAAATAGTAGTGGATATTTTGTAGAATTTTGCTCAATTTGTGTTCATCTAATGTTTTCTCCTGTTGAAACTGTTTTTACATTTAGCAAGAATCTACAGAAGAAAAGTACTTTTCATGCTGGTTCATATATGGAATAAAGATAATATTATATCTTACAACTAGCAATGTTAACCCTGATTAGTTAGTTTGGGAGGTGTTTACTGGGTTTCCCGCAGTCAACTTACAGTTTTTCTGTTAGCTAGGTTTTGAATGTGGGTCATCTCTCAGGGTTGGGGGTGTTGGAAGCCTGATCCCCAGTGTAGTGAAATGGGGAGGTGGTAGAACCTTTAAATGTGGGGTTTAGTGCAACATCATTAGGTCACTGGGACCACTGCTCATGGATTTTTCATGGAGTGACTTAGTTCCCATAAGAACATGTTACTATTAAAAAGTAAGACTGTCCCCACTCCACTCTCTGGCTTCCTGTCTCAACATGTGACCTCCCTGTCCTGCCTGTACTCCTACAATTGTAATGTCTTGTACCCTGAGACGCTCACTGGAGTCACACTGTTGTTAGGACTATGTCCTAAACATTCAGAACATGAGCTAATCCTTTTTTCTTTATAAAGAACCCAGCCTCAGGTATTACAGTATGGTAACAGAAAATAGATTAATGGAGGGAGGTATTTTGAGGCTCTGCAAACATTATGTTTTCCCCAAACTTTCACACATTGCTGCCTGAATCAATAATTACTGTGGTATTTTAATGACTATCTTCTACTTTTCCTTTCCCTCCTACAATCACTAATTTGAATTTTTAAAGACGAATTCTTCGAGCAAGTGTTGCCTCTTCTCTTCAAGGTATTTATTTACTCAATTACTTATTGATATCACTACAAGCTCATAAATATTTATTTTATAAGTCTTGATTCAATGCTATCATTTTGTTATCCAAGATAATCTAAATTTTTAATACTTACTAAGAAAATCATTGACTTAGCCTGTCTGTTTCCTATCTGTAAAGTGAAAGGGTTGTCATAAGGATTAATAATGTGGTGCATATGAGCCTCAGCCACTGCTGAACATATCATAGACTCTTGTTATATAGTGCCATATTGTCACGATAACCATTACATAAGTGCAGATGTCAGAGAGAATACAGTAGCATAACAAAGCGTAGTCATGAAACAGATGTTGAGAAGACAAATCAGGGAGACAGACCACTTTGGAATAAGAAGGACAGAACCAGCCCCTAATATTGGACAAATCACCTCCTCATCTGGAATTCAATTTCCATAGTGGCGTTTCCATCTAGTTCTAACACTGCTAAACTAAGTCATATTAGATATATTGGAACATTAGGTAACTTGCACAAAAATCAAGAAACAAGTCAGTGATGTGTGCACAGTGACTTACAGAAGAAATGAATATCCAGTAAAACATTAGCAAAGAGTTCTCTGCTAGTGTACCAACAGCAGTGAGAACAAGAAAGGCGACATTGTGTCTGTTTCCTTACCAGGTTCATCCTTCATCTCTTAGCAAAACTCACATTATTTCCTCCTCCTGTGTTTTACATAAGGCATTCATTATTATTATTCCTATTGATCACAAACACAAACAAATTTTATAGCACTTTTAAGCTCATCATTGTCCTTTAAACTTCATGAAAAAAATGAAAACACTTCTAGATTAAACAAACTGTACTGTTCTTATGATTGTACTTTACAAGGGATTGACAACACCTGCCTCAGTATGAGACCAAAAAAAAAAATTGTTTATAAACTGAATGATCCAAGAGTGAACAAATGAGTGACCATAGAGATTACAAAAAAGATTGGGTGTATCTCACAAGGGGACAACAAGAGCACAAACACCTTGGAGGACTTGGGCAGTACAGCCTGGTTGGGGAAAGTGGAAAGTTGTTCCTCATCTCTCCTGGATGAAAAGGACACAGTCCAGAGACTGTGAAGCAGAGCTGGGGCTGCTGCTGTCTCTCCAACTTCCCCCTCTAAACATGCCCTTCAACCAGGGCACAGAAACACGGGGTGAATGAAAGCTGCTGGCTCAAGGTCCTGGCGGTTGTGACAGCTCTGAGCCTCATCCAGCTTCCACATTTAGTGTGATGCAAATGTTACTCTCTCCTAAAGTTAAAGACATGGATTGGGACAATTCATAAGCACCTCTGAAAATATCTGCCACATGCTCCATAAACACCAACACCAGACAGCCACCAACATTAAATTCCTGCCTCATTTGTTTTCCCAACACCTGCTCTCCACGGCCCAAGTTGTTTCACACAGGCCTTCACCCTGCTGTCTTCTCAGGCAGAGCCACTGGCTACAGGAACCGCTCTGGGTAACTGCCTTACAGGAAAGACCAGCACTTGAGTGCTAGTACTGCTCAAGTAACATACTTGAGCAGGTCCAAGATGACAGGCATTTCACCAACTTATACTCCACAGTGAAGAGAGCATTAACCAAGTTAACCCCACTCTGTTGTCGGTGTTGTTTTCTGACACTGAGTTCACAACACCTACTACAGACTGACAGCATGGCACATAGGTAGGAGGAGACCTGCCATGTCAGAAAACACAGAGAAAGTGACCTGGGACCAAACATGATCTTCTGATGATCTTCTTTGTATTCCTGGTGGAGAAACCATGCCCCGAACCTCTGTTTCCTGTTGCCTAATCAATGCTCTCAACAAAAAAAAAAATATTGGAGACTTTGAACCCATTACTTCTAATAAACTCAAGGGCTTTTTTTCTAATAAAATGAAAGGTCTTTAAAAAAAAGTGGTGGCCCTGAAGCAAGGCCAGCAGATCGCTGTAGCTGCTGGTTTCAAACAGGAGCCTAAAGAGAATTCTTTCTGTGGTCTGTTGGCCATTTCAGAACTTTGGAAATGGAATGATCAATTCATCAGAAAGAAATAGCAGGTGAGTATGGTGGACTTTAGGGGTGGACTGCAGGGGAGACCCTGGCGCCTTGGGACCTGCATGGTGTGGTTGACTCAGGGTGCCAGGAGAACAGGGGGCTCTTCCCCTCTCTGGGGGGCAGCTGAGAATGTGGCAGACTTTCTGCAGCCCAAAGGAGAGACCCTGGCATGTCGGGACCTGCACCGTGCGGTTGACTTGCGGTGCCGGGAGAACCAGGAACTCTCCCCCTCTCTGGGGGTGACTGAGAGTGTGACAGACTTTTGGCAGCCTGAAGGAGAGAGACCCTGGCGCATCAGGACCTGCACCATATGGTTGACTTGGGGTGCCAGGAGAACAAGGAACTCTTCCTGTCTCTGGGGGACGACTGTGATCCTGCCTGCATATGGGCTGAGAATCAGACATCTCATGTCGTCCTGTCCTCCATCCCATGTCCCCCCTCCCTTCCCCCCTGCCCAGCAAGTGGGAGCCGGTGAACTACACATCTTGTGAAAAGATTGGCTATGTTATTTAGTATGAGCTCCCCATATGCAAAGATAAGGACAACCATTTGGAAGAAAATGAGACAATATGACAGATAGTGAAGATCTCTGGTTGTCTCGCTTTGAAATTTGTGCTTTCTTATGTCCCATTCTGTTCTGTTTTGTTGTGTTTAATTTTACTGCCTTTAAAATAAAATAAAATAAATTTTCTTAAAAAAGTGGTTGCCAAGGGCACTCCAAGGTCATCAGTCATATGAAATCAGAAGCTTGGTAAAGAAGTTGGCTTTGGGGGTCAAAAGGTTCACTAAACCTTTTAATTATCAGTGGTATCCATTTCTAATTTGATGATCCTGCTAGTTTCTTAAGCTCTCTGAAATGTAGTGGCCTCCATTACAAAGTGAAGACAATAAATAATTACCCTGCAGCATTTTTAGGATTTAATAAAGATAATAGATTCAAATGTACCTGGCACAGGTTTAGAAATACAATAAATGCTAGTTTTCATTCTTTTCTTTAACAAATCTGCCTGAGCCTATCACAAAAATGAAAGCACAAAAGTAAAAATAGTTAAGAATCAGGTTACATGCCCCATATAAGAAGATAAGATACCACTTATCTTCTTTTCCTGGCTCAGCAAAAAAATATGTCAGACCAAAGAGGATCAACGAATCCTTGGGGTGAGTTCCAATGATGAAGAAACATGCTGAAACAGCAAGTATGTTCCCTAGGTAGGCAGCCAAGGGGGGAAGTCCAAGATCGGTAAATGGATCCTTTTCGTGCCAACTTCTGCAGATCTCAGAACCTGTTGGTCTAGTCTTGGGGAAATTAAAAAAGGGGGCTGGTATGAGAAGAGGATGAGTCCTACTTCCCATAATAAGTTACTTAACTCTACTGAGGGGTCAGCTCAAGGACCCCTGCGCACAAGAACAATACCATTCAAAGTTCCTTGCTTGTGTCATCTCTTCACTGTAATTTTTTATTTCATTTTACTTTATTTTATCTTATTTTTATGGGGTTTTTAAACTGCCATTATTTTAAATATGTGTCTTCACAGGAGTGTTATTAGTTCATGACACAAGATACATGGATAAGCAGTTTTGTGGAATTTTGGGGTGGGGAGAGAACAGTACACACATGTACACACAAACACACATGCAACTGTAGCCCAGTGTCAACCTGTGGTCATTACTTAATACAGATGAACTGCATAGTGCCACCAGCAGAAGATGAAACTGATATTGCTTTAAAAATAATAATAATCTTGCGTACATAGGTGGTAAGAAAAGCAAGGAAGTGATTCGCAAGAAGTGAGGACAGGGATACCCCAGGAGGGGAGAGAGGAGGTGTGCCCTACAAGGTAAACAAAGGCTGGGCTTCTGGGCTGGCCAGTGTTATTTTTTGATGGAGGGTGTTCACATTATAGTTATTCATTATAATATGCATTTGTTTTCTGTTTGTGTATTCTATTTCATAATTTTTAAACATCAAAAAAAGAAAATAACGCCCTCCCTTCATTGAGAAAATAACACCTTGCTGCAGATCACAGCTCTAGGTATTTGAACATTGTCTTCCTTACTTGGTGTCCGTGTTCCTCCCACAGATTGTTATTCCAGAAGAAAAAGAAGAAGGTGGATTTTTGAGGGGCCATGAGTAGATGGCTCTTAGATGACACAACAGAGATCGTGTTCACATGAGGGAGTATTGGCAATGTATCTTAACAGTTGAATTACTTGAGTCAGAACTCAGAAAAACTCCAGAAAGTTATGAGGAAGACCTGCAGGGGGCAGGCAGCTTTCAGGACTCAGTCATCAACGCAAAGAAAGAGAATACAAAAGGGTTTATGAAACCATCGGGAAAAAATACCAAATTTTAAAGGCGATGTTAAGAAGTCAGTCCTCCCAATTCAGGGTATAGCGGAGACTTGGGGCCTGTATGCGAAGAATATCTCTCCTGTGTTTGGCATCTGAGTGACTCACTCAGAAAACCATCCACTGCGTGCAGCAAAGAGGAAATGAATCATGGAAGTTTCTGAACTTTGCCCTTGTCATTCCACACAGGGAAACCACCCACAGACAGTCTCAACAGAGCTGGAGACAGGGCAGTCACACGAGGGATACACAGAAATGATGCAAATCCACTGGCAGTGGGAAGCAAGGGAAAAAGGTCAGAGACTACAACTCAGGAGTTACAAACATAGAATAAACATTGGTTTTCCCATACTGAAAACTTAGAGGGTGAATTGGCATGAAGGACAATGGGCAGTATCATCTTGTGCCGTAATCTGAACTCCTCACACTCCAAGCTGGTGTGGGAGTGGAGGAGGGGCGGCATGAAGGAAAACAATGACCTTTGAATCTTCATCTTATACTTGGTATTTGGAGAATTTGCTTGGCTTGCTTAGAGGAAGTCAACCAAACTAATGCCAGCCTAAAAGTCAGAAGGGACTGATAGAGTTGCTCACATAGAAAGAGAAGGAGAGTCTCAATGCCTTTATTTTGAAAGGCAGAGGGTTTATCATAAGCATTGAAGAGTACTAATGAAATCTGAAGAATAATCCACAGCCACAGCCCAATTCTTCAGGCTGTGATCTCAGTTTTAAACAAAATCAGAATGACTTCCAAATGCTAATCTGAAAAACTAAATATAGTTCATCCAAAAATATATACAAAGCACAAAGCAAATACCTAGCAAGGGCAAGAAGAAAAATCTCTTACTGCCTACGGTACTGATTGCTTTTGAGGACTGTATGCTAAGGTGAGAGTGTTCTCAGCTTCTCTGCTCACACATCTGTGGCAAAAATACAGATGACTGACTACCTGCTGAGTCTCAGAGTTCAAAGATATTTCCTTCCACCCAAGTGAGTTCTTAATGCAATTTCTCTCCTGATATGATAGCACAGCTTCCTAAACACTTAATTATAAAAGTAGCTGTCATCACTCATCAAACAGCACATGGACGTTCACCCGCAGAATGAACTTGACCAGGAAACCTTATACTTGCTGGCCATGAGAATCAGGCACTCATGTGGGACACAGCTTCATTCGGAGCTGTCTCTGCTCGGTAACGCTGGCTAACAGAGGCCGTTGGCTGTCACGTGATGCTCCACTCACAGCTCACACAGGAAGGAAGGCTGGCGCTGACTTAGAACCTTTACTCTCTTCCACACCCCAGTTCCCACTCTGGACGCGTTCCTATTCTCTCTTCTTGCCCACTTTAACATCATTCTACTTTATTAAAGAACACAAAGGAAGTCAGTCATTTCCAAGTAGACAGAAACTTCATTGGTCCGCCCTCAGTATGCACTGCTGGAAACAGAAATGATTCAGTCTTCTCTCAAGCACAGAATGATCCTTTCCTTACTATTAAATAACTTACATACTGGTATTATCACCCCATGCTCTAATGAACTTCTATCTCCATTTCTACCAACATTTTTAACTAATAAAATAGCACCTCTATCCAATTATAATTTTTGGATATAGAGTCTCACTACATAGTTCAGGCTGGCTTTGAGCTCACTACATAGCCCAGGCTAGCCTCAAACTCAAGGTAATCCTCCTGCCTCGGCCTCCCAAGTCCTGGTATTACAGGTCTGTATCACCATGCCCAGTTTCAAATTATAAATTTTAAATAGTTATCATCTATTCAATACTTACCAGATATCAGATACTCCACTAAATTTGTTAGAGACTTTAGTCATTTTAATCCTCACAGTTACTGTATTAGAGAAGTATTATTTTCATCAATAGGTGGGCCAAAATCAAACCAGCAAGTAAAAGAGCCAGGATCCCAGTCCAGAGCTGTTTAGCTTCAGAATTCAAGCTCTTTACCACCCACTGGAGGTCCTAGAAGACTGAAAACAGAAGCAGCAGCAGTGGAATTATAAATTTGTTGCCACCTGATGTCTGTCACATTTTTCTTACGTCTGAGTATATGATCATAGTAGGCAGTAGAGGGGAAACATAATCATAAACAGCTCACCTGTCATCTACAAATTTTCAGTATTGCTTTCTTATTTTTAAGCCATGAGAAAGAAAGAAAGATACCAGCAAGATTCCTAGCAGTTTCTAGCCCATTTCTCTATTCCCCGATAGTGGGGAATCTGACCTTTGTGAAAAGGTGATCTTGCCCAATAAGAGCTTGCCCAATAAGAGCCCCGTTAGAAACACTTCATCAAATACGTATAGAAAGGGCCAATTGAGTTCAGTTCCCCATTTAAAATTCATCTTCTGACTTTCTGTTGGGAACACCAGTGAAGACAAGCAAACCATTCTCCTCTTCTACATCATTTTTAACCAGAACCAACCTAATAACAATTTATTGACCATGTCTTATGTGCGTTAGGACTGTAAGTGCCACGTAAACATCACTGAAGAAATAAACAGCATGGCTTTAATGAGTGCATGTTCCCTGGGGTTTGGCATGTACTAGTTTTTAGTCTGTTGCAGATGTATAGCACAGCTGCTTTTTTTATTCAGGACCTCACTATATCCAAAACAATATGGTTTAAAAATCAGCAGTTTCATGGTGGTGCACACCTGTAATCCCAGCATTTGGGAGACTGAGGCAGGAGAATTACTGCAAGTTTGAGACCAACCTAAGCTACAAAATGAGCTCAAGGCCAGCCTGAACTGCATAGTGAGACCCTGCCTCAAAAAGACAATAAATAAATAAATAAGTAAATAAATAAGCATCATAAAATGGGGGAAGGAGCCCTGCAGTAGAGCACTTACCTGGCATGCACAGGCCCTAGGCTTCCATCCCCAACACCACAAACAGGAAGAAAAATCAGCAGTTTACAGTCAGAATTTCTTTCAGCTACTCAGGGTATTGACCCTGATTAGAATAGAGAAATGATACTATGATACTGCAAGAAAAACCCAATTTTTTAGATTTCAAATCAGTATTAGAAATTTTCTAGAAAAACTGAAATCTTTGAGAGGAAAGAAACAAATTGGTTTGATTCTTTCCTGCTGATTTAGTTTTAAACCCCATATTGCACTAGGATGTATTACCCTTAAGAGCCCAAGCACTACAGTTAGTTCTGGTTCATATCCTGAGCATATTATTAAGCCTTATAAGAATCTCCCACAGTAAAATGAATTGAATGAATCTTCCATGTGTTGAACTACCAAAGCCTGGCACAGAAAAATACCTGTGTTTTACAAATAGGGAAAAAGGGATACCATTGATGTGTTTTTCATGCTACAAATTCAAAGGCCGTACTTTGAAAGACAGGCTAGCCTATGGAAAATCACAATAAGACCTCACCACAAAAATACTGTCCACGAAGTAGATTTTGCTCTAAGAAAGTTTATCTAGCACCCACTCCAGGGGTCTTAGTGGTTATCGAAGAACTTCTTTGCAAGGAAGTTCACCCCATCATAGTCACCAGGGACCAAAAATGAAAAAAAAACCATTGAGGCATCACTGAATGAAGATGAGGACTTGTCCTCGCCGAGCATGCAGGTGGAAATTTTCTGAGATAAACAGCAACAAGGATCAGCAAAGTAAAAGCGTTCTGAATTCAAATCTAGCTAAACAGAAAAATAAAACCAGAGCCCATGCAAACTAGAACTAAATCTGAGTTCGTTAACTCAACTGTTGAAACACTGGAACCGAGTGTGACTTGAACCATGTAGGTTCCCTACATCCAGATCTCTGAACCAAGCAGTATCTTTCCAAAATAAACCAATGGGAAACTTCAAATCACATTTGATAATCTTGAGACAAAATACTAAAGGTAAGTGTTATCTGTTTGTCCCAGCTGGCAGCCACAGATTGACAGAGAGCGCAGCACCAGAACCCACCTAAATCAAGTTTTGCTATTAAGACTGTATTGCTGCTTTCTGAATGAAGCTGCAGAACCACAAGTAATAAAATTAAGCTAAAAAGACAAAACAGGGCTGGGGATTTAGCTCAGTGGCTTAAGCGCCTGCCTGGCAAGCACGAGGTCATGAGTTCAATCCCTGGTACCAAAAAAAAAAACCTTAAAAAGACAAAACAAAGAAAAAACTCCATTCTGAGCCTTATCAATTACAATCAGTCAGAATTAAACTCCAGAACAAATTTTAGAATATAGCAAACCATAAGAAATAAAATGAGAAAGGGTAAATGGGGAGCACAAATAACAAAACCAGCCAAAGAGAAAACTGCCAAGTTCTCACAGAACCTCCAGCAAAGGGGAGGAGAGACCATAGCCACAGACAGGAAAAGAATCAAGAAGGAAACTGTGGGAAAATGCAAAAGTGCCTTGAGGAGGAGCCAAGTTTTAGTGGGTGGGAGAGACAAGGAATAATATCAGCTTTGCAAGGATAAAGGGACCCAGGGTCCAGCTCAGAGCCTGAAGAAAGGAAAAAGATGCACAGGAAGTGTCAGACAGGAAGAGCCCACCTGCATGACAGGAAGAGCCCACCTGCCTGGCTCTGTCCTGCTGCTGTTGTCAACAGGAACAACAGTGTAACAACAACAGCAAGGGAGTTCTTTCACTGCTCCATAGGAAGATATTTGCTTCCTTCTGTGGTACTCTGTAGCTCCTGTCTACATATATGTAGATATAATTGTTTAACCTTGCAACACTACAGAAGGCTAAGGGACAGAACTGAGGGGAGCAGTAAGTAACCCAGCGGTGCTTTGGCAGCTGGCAGCACGCAGATGTGACCTCCAGATGTGACCCTGCCACACGTCGCCAGAGAGCTCTGATGGCCTGTCTTCTCTGGGATCCGACATACACAAAGCATCCATAGCTGCCTCTGGTTACCAGCTCCCTCAGAGTCGCAGTCTTCAGTAACGTCTCCCACAGCAGGATGAAGAGCACCCCTGTCTCTCAAACAGCCCTCTCGCCCATTCTTCAGCCTCACTTTGATTTTTCTTTTCCATTTGAGTAAATAAATGGATCCAATTCTAGATTTTGCTACTCGGCAACATAAACTACCAATTTCATGTTTCCCCTTGGCTATCTAATACACTCTTCAAGTTTATGTCAGAAACTAACTTATGATCCTCTCATGCGTTCTCCCTACCCCATCTCCCAAACCAACTCTGCCCTAGCTGAATTTCCTCCCCTGAGTTAAAGGCAAGCCCATCATTCTTCGGATTCTTCCCATCCAACCCAACAGCCAATGCCATACCGTGTTGGTTTCCCATCAGAATATACCCAGGCCATCACTTCTCACCACCTCCATCATCCCGTTCCTAATTTTTGCCATAACCTCCTTCCTGGTCTCCCTGTGCCTATTCTTGTCCTCCTACACGAGACACAACAGGCCAACTAGGTGCTTTCGAACTTCAAGGACAGTCACGGCACCTCTGCACTCCAACCCTCCATTGATGCCTAGGCTCAGCTACAATGAAGCTGAAGTTCCCACACGGCCTAGGGGGCCTCGCACATTCTTTCTGGTCCCCCGGAGGGCTTCTGTCTATTTCTATCTCTCCTTCCTCTCTCCACTCCAGCCACCGGCCACTTTTCACTCCCTTGAACCTACTAGATGTATCTAACATTGCCAGATTTATGAAATAAGGGAGGCTGTAATATTTTAGTACAAATAAATCCCAAATAGTTCAGGACACATAATTCAGATAGCTTTTACCTAAATTCCTGTTTAACCGGGCGTACTCTATTTTATCAGGCATGCCCCAGTCCCCCCAGCTCAGCCCCTTTGAACTTCTGTTCCTGCTGCCCCATCACCCTTCCACTTATGTGGTTTGCCCTCTCACCTACTTCAGTCTCTCACTCAAATGTCACCTTCCCAGTGAAAACTTACAGTCTGTCACTTCTTGTCCCCATCTCTGCTTTACTTTTCTGTAGATGTGATTTTCTTGCATACGCGGCAGCGCTTGCCCTCCCACAAGGAGAGGAAATTAAGCTCCATCACGGCAAGAACCACCTTGCGATGGCTCTGCTCCCCCATCGCTGTGCCCCAAACAAACGAATCTCTGAAAGTCACTGATAATAAAACAGCCAACAACAAATTGCCACTGATTCAAGGATTTAATAATCTACCCCTTACCCGTTTCTCAACTACTAAAAAAAATATCCCATCATTCCCGACAGAGCAACCTCAGAATAAATCACCTTTTTGGTTACCAGTAACAGGGGTTATCTTATCTGATACCGACTTTAGATATCCGAGTTTCGGGAAAAGGCATGCAATGAGCGAATTCGTTTGCTTTGGTTAGTGCTTTACCGCTTCTCAGCCTTTTGGCTAAGATCAAGCGGTCAGCGCTTTACAATTTACAAAATACTTTCACCAGTCAAAGGCCTTGAATACTATAGGACCAGATTAAAAGACACTTCACAAGGGAAAAATGTGGGTCCTGTGACAATAAATTACATTTGCAAAAATAGGAATATCCAACCGAAAATGATTCACCACAGACTCAATAATCCTCACCATGCTGAATCTCTCCTCCTTAAAATCTGTTGATTTAAAAACTTTTGACATTGTGATAAGTAACTTGTGATGATCTATTAGCAGTAGACAACACCTTGCTGTTGTATTATAATCTTGTGTGTATGTGATTCTGTTTTGTTTTGTTTTGGGATTTGTTTGTTTCTTGATACAGAGTCTCCCTATGTAGTTCAGACTGACCTTGAACTCTCTATGTAACCACAGCTGGCCTCAAACTCACAGTGGTCCTCCTGCCTCAGCCTCCCAAGTGCTGGAATTAGAGGCGTGCACCACACCTGGCTGGAATGTGTGTAATTTTAAGAAACAAACTCTGTAGCTTGTATCACGTATCCTGAATAAAGCCACCCCAATTAACTGTTGAGCTTATATCAGTTTTATAATCATCAAAGCCTCTTCAGTGTTTATACTACGGGATGAAAAAGGTATACATTCCTCTATGCATCAGAGTGAGAAAATGACAGCCTTCCTAATTTTCAAACGTATGGGGAAAAGTCATTTAGAAACCTAACCCACTTAGCTACTACAAGCAAGACGCCAGGGCCTCTGGAAGACATCAGTAAATTCCAGACACTGGAATATTTACTGGAATAATTATTCCAATATAAGTGATCTGGTGTGCACCCTGGATCCCAGGACTTTTAAAAGCTCCCAAGTTAGTATAATAAAAAGTCCAGGTAGAAACTGCTATTTTAAAGTCTCCTGAAAATGCATAGTGAAATAAGCCCTTTTCCTACTTTCTCTGAGACGCTACATACCCAGGTTTGTCAACTCCTCCAGGTGAAGTAACTGAGTCTGAAGTGGCAGAAAAAAAACTCTCAGATTTTATCCAGAATCAGTGTGCACTGCTTGAGAGGGGGAAAAAAATATAATCCAGGCTTTAATATAAACAAAGGAAGTTTCAGAACAGCAGCCCTGGGAAACTCCCCATTTTAACATAGCCTTTCAGTGATTCTCACACGCATAACTGGGGCAGCAGAAATAATAACTGACAATGTGTTCTTTATTCACACCAAACATACCAGTGGACTTCAAAAGAAAAATCAACATTTACAGTTTAATTACTGTTTATTCCCTGTATTCAAATCAGCTTTCTTTGGCTGCCCCCTTCCAAATACTTAGAAAGGGATTCAATCATTTGATCTAATTTTTCCAAAGAATAGAAGGTTATTGTGATAGCATACTGAAATAAATGAAGCAACTGCTAAGGGAATTGTGTGAGGGGTGATTGCTTTGAGTATTTTTTTTAAACCTCTGTAAGACACAGTTCACTGTTTAAGACAGTAATGTAGGGATTTAAAAACTGAATTCCTATTTCTTAATAGAGTTTTGCTTTATATCTGTGACAGAAGAATGAAAGTCCTCAGTGAAAATCATCAGTGTTTATTGTTAGCATGGTACCATCTACACCAGTGCTAGCCAATAGAAATAACAGTGCCAGCCACTTGTAATTTAACTCTTCTATGGACACATTAAGCAGCAGAACTGGTAATTTATTTAGTTTTAATCAAAGAGTAGGCAAATTTCTTTTATTTTAAAGAGAATAAAACAAAAGAGGGCAGAACAAAGCAGATCAAACAGAATAACATAAGCAACACAGCACTTTACAATAAGACAACCGGACATTAACAGTAGCTATCAAAATATCTCTTGCTCTGCTATAGTTGAGCATAGTTTCAAACACAGTAATATCAAACATACCAAAATAGTATAAAACCATTCAAAAGAATGGAAGAATCACAGGACATTATGAACCAAATAACAGAGAATGATTAATGGCTACTATATCTCATTTTCAATAAAAAAAATTTGTTTATACTATCACATATATTAAAATCCCAATAAGACACAACATGATAGAACCGATGGTAATAGCAGAGTAGAAGCATGGTAGGACTTCTAAGCAAGATGATATTAAATCAGCAATGGCTGCCATAATGTTTTGTTTTCTTCACAACAGCTTTTCATACCATCATGCATAATAAAGTCAAACAAAACAGAATAAAACCATTCCAACTGATGAATGAAAACATTGAAAGGCTTCAAAGCAATGAAATGGGAAATCATGAATACCATAAAATCTTATATACTCTTACCAACTCTCATACTAGGGAGACTATATGGTATTTACACATGTGAGTTTGGTTTATTTCGCTTATGAGTATGGTCTCAAGTTGTGTCCATTTATTTATAAATATCTCAATGTGATCATTATTTGTAGTTGAGTAGTACTCCATTGTATAAAAATATCACAACTTTTTTATCCATTCTTCAGTTGATGGGCACTTAGGTTGTTTCCAAGATCTGGCTATTACAAATTGTGTTGCTATAAACATGGGTGCACATATATCACTGTGGTATGATGTTTTCAGTTCTTCTGGGAATATGCCTAGAAGTGGAATAGCAGGGTCAAATGGGACTTCCAAACCCAGCTTTTTGAGGAATCTCCAGACTGACCTCCACAGTGGTTGCACCAGTCTACACTCCCACCAACAGTGCAGAAGAGCTCCTTTTTCCCCACAGCCTCTCCAGCACTTCTTGTTGGTAGATTTTTTTTTCCTGGCCATTCTTTCTGGGGTGAGATGGAATCTCAGTGTGGTTTTAATTTGCGTTTCTCTCATGACTAATGATGATGAACATTTTTTCATGTGTTTATTTGCCATTTGTATTTTTTCATCTGAGAACTGTGTATTCATTTCAGATGCCCATTTTTGGATTGGGTCTTTGAATATCGAGGGTCTGATTTTTTTTTTTTTTATTCTTTTAAAGTTCTACACAGAAGTCCTTTGTCTGACGGACAGTCCATGAAGATTTTTTCCCAATTTGTGGGTTTTCTTTTCACTCTGCTGGAAATCTCTTTCAACATGCAGAAACTCTTTAATAAGATGTGATCCCAGTTATTGATTCTGGGAAGTATTTCCCGTGCGGTTTGATTCTTGTTCATGAATTCTCTACCTACCCCTATATCTTCGAGATTTTTACCTACCTTGTCTCCCAACAGATTTAGTGTTTCTGTTTTAATATTTAGATCTTTGATCCATTTAGATTTTAGTTTAGTACATGGTGACAGGCATGGGTCTAGTTT
>PVJX010005815.1:0-82223 GCA_004027295.1 Dolichotis patagonum
GAGAGGAGAGGAGAGAGAGGAGGAGGGGAGAGAGAGACTGGATCTGTGGGAGTCTGTTCCTCTTACAAGAACACTGGTACTGTGAGATCAGCGCCCCACCTTCATGACCTCAGATAACCTCAGTCACCTCCATAAAGGCTCCATCCTAATGCAGTCACATGGGAGAGTCACAGCTTTGATGTATGAATGGGAGGGACATACTTCAGTCCACAGCAACAGTCCACCTTGTCAGGTCCACAGTTCCCTGACTGGAAATCCTCAGATCCAGACATGTTTTAGGACTCTGCTTTGAGAGATCTTTAGAAAGCTAATATTACCTACACGATGCTATGGAACACGGCAGCACAACGTGGAACTATTACAAGCACAGGATGAACAAAGACTGTAAATGGCCTCAGGAGGCTGCGATCAGGCGAAGGCTTGCTGCCACGTGCCTTCCAAAACAAACTCAGTGGCCAAAGCTTTTGGATTTGGGAGCTGTAGGCAGCATATGTGGACCTGGTGGCACGAAACAATTCACCTGGGGAACCTACAAAGAAACAGGGCTGACTGCCTTCTCAGTAGATTGGTTCCTGTTGACCTGGTTGACCCCGAAGTCCCAGACCCTGAGAGTGTCCACCAGAGCATAACAGCACTTTAGGCTTAATGACAACCCATGCTCCGTACTGCCTCTTTCCCAGCCTGTAGCCAAACCTGTGGGCTGAGGTGCTGAGCCTCTTCCCCGCTTCCCTCTCCCTGCTCACCCTGGGTTGCCATCGCTGGCCACACACACCTAACAACTCCTGAGCCCTGCCTGCCCCTGGGATGGCTCAGCAGGCTGTCTTCTCACTCCAGGAAGCAGGGAAAAAACACTTCGAAAGGTGTTGATTACCTCCTGGGGTTCTTCCCTTTCTTTTCTCCTCAATCAATATTGAATGAATATAGGGCAGTGTCAACTTCATATTTGCTTTGTTTAAGCAGGCAGTAGTCAGCCAGGTCACGACTACTCTTCCAGTGCTTTGTGTTGAGTTTCAAGGCCTCCCTGGGATAATTAGCATTTTAGGTTACCCAAGCAGCAGCATGGAAGGTATCCAAAGGATGTTTCTGGCCTGGGAACTAAATGGCCCAGCATGTGTGGGATTCAGGATGAATTTGTCTAGATGCTATTTCCAGATGAAGCTACAGCTAGCCACAAGGTATATTGATGTTCACATAAAACCATGGGCTCAGCCAGCAGTCCTTCATGTATATATATATATATATATATATATATATATATAGTGTCTAATTCTCCTCTTCCTAGTGCATTTTGCTCAGCAGTGTAATGGGCAATTTTACCCTTAGTTTCCTGAGTAGAGCTAATCCTGACCTCTGAAATTCTCCTCCATTACCACAGAAGTTTCTGGAGTCTTCTCTGGCACACTGCTCTCTTATCCAGTGAGACGTCTGAAAGGTTATGATGCTCTCGTTGTGAATCCAGTTTACCATAATCTCTGCTCAAGAAGATGGAAAACAAACTGTGCTATTTTTATGCTCCAGTAGTCAATGCTAATGTTCTCTGAATGGGGTCTCGGCTTCAAAGTCCTTCCTAAGGAAGAAAAATTCCCCAGGCCCATCAGAGCTATTTAGGTGCTGGCAACTCCATCAAAAACATCACTCAGGTCATTTGAGAAGTTGTCTCCCATCCCTAGAATTAGTCATTCTGTGATTTTTAGAGCCAAGCACCAGAGATAAGTCTGGTAAAAATATCATTTGGGGTAAATAAGTTCAAGTCCTATGTGCAAATTCCTGAGGTGGCTGCAGAGAAATAGAGCACTGTCCAAGTGGTCACAACCTTCTAGTTGGAGAGAGCAGTCCACGTAGCATTGTATTCCAGCTCAGGCCCAAACCACCCTGGCCAGTTCCTCACTAAGCTGCAGTTTGCTCATCTCGTAAATATCTGATGGAGTTGGCTAACCTTGCACACTGCCCAGTACTTGCAATTTACTAGACAGGCTCAGAATGTCCTCAGTAAATGCTACCTGTGCTGCTGCTGCTGCTGCCATTCTAAGTAGTGCTCAGTGTGTTGGCTTCCCGGAGCTGCTATAAATATGACCATAAATCAAGTGATTTATATTTACAGACATTTTGTCCCAGTTCCAGAGGCCCCAAATCTAAAATCAAAGAGTCATCAGGGATGCAGCCCTTCTGATACAGCCCTAGGGGAGGACCTTTCCTTGCCCCTTCCTGGTCTAGTGGTTCCTTGGCTGTGGCTGCATTGTTTCAGTCTCCTCTGCCTTCTCCTGTTCTCTGTGTCTTATTCTCTACATGTCTCAGTTTAGTCTCCCTCTCTGCCTGTCTTATAAGTATCCATGTGACTGTGTTTGGAGCACATCTGTATCATCCGATATAAGCACCTCCTTTCTAAGTACTGAATTATATCACATCTGTAAAGACCCTTCTTCCAGATGAGGTGAAGTCTACAGGTTCCTGGAATTAAGTTGTGGACATCTTTTCAGGGGCCACTGTCCAGTCCTCTGTTATCAGTAAATACCACCAGTAGTGGCATGTGATGATGATAAATGCCACTAATGGTGGTAAGGGTGCTGATGATGACCATGACAGCAATCAAAATACAAAGCAGTAAACAAGTATAGAACAATATGCAGGTGTGTAGGGAGTGGTCAGAGGTGGCACCACCAAGGAGACTGGGCTCTGAGCTGACTCAGTTTCCTGCCCTTCCCTTGCATGCTAGATGATCTCCTGCTTCCTCTGTACTGATCTTGTGTGGCTTTCTGCCCCCCAGGACTGTTTGACTCCTGGGCCGGCTCACATTGCCAGGACATAGAGACACTGGGCCGTTCCTCAGGCCAGTGGCCAGCCTGCCCTGCTAGGGCTCAGCATGATGACATTTCCGTCAGGCATTTCAGGTATCTGGGCCCAGATGGGACCCACCAACAGCAGTTGAGAGGAGCTGTGGTACAGCTCATGGTCCTGTGACTGCATCCAGTTGGCCATTGGCCATTGCCCAAGCTCTCCATGGACACTCTGCTCTTTCTCAGTCCCAGGCCCCGGAGAATCAGTGACTCCCCCAGGCTACTGTGTGAACAGCTCACCTTTCTAACTGTGAGTAATGCTGTCCTTATGACCACCAGGTGGTTTTGGCTTGGTGGCTTGATTCATAGCTTGATTGTAGGCAGAGACAACTTTTGATCAGGCAAGGGCCTTGGTGTGGAAGGTGGAATCCCTCTGGAGAGGATGCACAGGACAGGACCCTGTGGGGCAGTGCATGATTGGATGTGGAGTTTCCTGGTCCTCTGCCTGCTCAGATCCTGCGGTGGGAGTGGGGATGAGCACAGGAGTTGCGGGAGGGATGCTTTCCTTTCTGTCTCCCTTGCTGACAAAGCTTGGGGACCGCACAGTCTCCACCTGCCCGAGGAGCGAGCTCAGGAAGAAGCCTACTGTGAGCATTCATCAGCTCTAGGAGTCAGCTTCAAGCCAGAAGCTGCTTTCTTAGCAAAATTTGGAAGACACTGAAGAGAAACTGCTCTCCAGTTCCCTTGCTCACTCCCATCCACAAATCACTGAAGGGACAGTAAAGAGCCCGGGAGTTAGAAGACCTGGACTCTAGTCCCAGTTCTGCCCTTATGGTCCAAAAGCTTTGAGGAAATGCTGAGTTTCAGATTTCTCACCTGGAAAATGAGAAGTGAGAGTAAAGCCCTGTCTGCCCCCCAGGCTGATCAAAGGAGAAAATGGTTTTCTCTGTCAAATCCTTTTTGAAACAGGTCATCCTTACATTATTACATGGGATTGAATGTGGTTTTTAAAGAAAATGATATAATGTGAGGAACTGTTAAATAAAAATACTTTTGCCGTAGTGATAGCACTGAAAATGTCAAAAACAAAGCAAAGCTCAAAAATGTACGAGCTAGAAGCAACCAAGGGCAGTCTTCAGCCAGCGGGTGTCTGCTGAACCTGAGCTCTGGGGAGGCAGGATCATCTCTCCTGCATTATCTTCTGTGTTTGTATCCACACTCCCTGGCATCAGGGAGGTGCTTAAAAAATGCTGAGTAGCTCTGGGGTCATTTGGGTCCACCTGCAGTGTTACCTGTCAGGAATGAGGTCCCAGAGACGAGCTGACGCTGGGCAGTCCAGTTCCGGGCTGTGGGTGGCTCTTTCCTAAGCATGCCATGGCCTTCCCATCCTGCAGGGGCTGTGCCTTTGGTCTGGATGGCCTTTATTTATTTTTGCCTATGTTAAATGCTGTTTGTTCTTCAGGGTCACTTTGAATGCTGCTGGATCCTCAAAGCAGCCTTTTCCGGGCATTAGACTAAACTGGTCCTCCTGGATATGCCCTCAGAGCTGGGCTGGAATGAGATGGCCTCGCTGCAGAATTGAAGGGACACCCAAAAGCTCGGTCATCAAGACAATGCTTTTTCAATGGCACATATTTAGGGTGTGTGCAGTACTGGGGAATGATCTCAGGGCCTCTTCATTGAACTGCAAGGGATAATTGAAAGCTACAGTGAATATTTAAGCTTTTCAAAAACTCTATTACTGTAAAAGACACATTGCCATTAATCCTCCCCAAAATATTCCCCCTCATTTTCAACACAGTTATGCCATCATTCTTGCCACGTTTTGAAGCAGTTCTGAATGTTTTAGTTGTATTTTTGTGGCTGCCTCAATGTCCGTAACCAGTTCAGGACGTTTACCTTTCATGGTCATTTTGGCTTTGAGGAAGAATAGGCAGGTGAGGACACAGTGCAGTGTCTTTATGAGTGTTCTTTCCTATTAGACGGCACTTGGTAGCCACATTCAATCCCACCTGTGGACACACAATAACAGACTTCCAGAGCTACTTTAGAAAGTGACAAGAATGATGGAATAATTTTGTTTGAAGACAGGGGAAGTATTTTGAAGCAGGCTAATTGTAATGTGTCTTTAGTACTGTAACACATTTTTAAAAATTTAAACATTCACCGTACAGTTTGATCTCCCCTGTGTGTCCCTCCCTGCTTTTTTCTTAAATTTTGAGACAGTATCTTGCTAAATCACTAAGTTGCCCGGGTTGGGCTCAAACTCGCAATCCTGCTGGCCTAGTCTCCTAGCATGCTGGGATTACAGGGATGTGCCACCTTGCTTGGGTTTTGTTTTGTTTTGTTTTTCCTTTTTGAGGTACCAGAGACTTACCACAGAAGTTCGGTACCACTAAGCTACATACCCAGCCCTTTTTTTGAGACATATCTTGTCCCCTTATCCAGAGTTTGCAATCCACCTTCCTTAGCCTCCCCAGTAGCTGGGATTATCGGCATGTGCCACTACATCTGGCATAGTGGCATATTCTTATTTTATTTAGTAGCGTACTTTTTAGGTAGATTCATCTATGTTGAATCTAATAACAATGTTTTAAATAAAGAGCCTTCACTTGAACAACTCAGCCTCCCTCACCTCCACATAGCTCCAGCTGTGTTCATGAGCTTATCTTTATTTAAAATGTTGAGATTTTGTTCAACGTTCAGTTTTGCTTTAGCTTTGACTTTGTGAAAGCCTGCATTGTCTTGGTGACTGGATTGTTTCTTGGTGCCTCTTCAATTTTGTGTTCAAAGTATCTTGCACACACTTCTTAGCATATCACCTTTGGGGCTAATTGTTTGCAATGAGCTGTACCAGACTCTGAAGACAGGGCAGCCTCTCTTTATTTGAGTGTAGTAAAGGTCTAAGCAGGTTCCCTTAGACCCAGCCTGTGCTTCTATCTCTTCTTCATCTTGAGAACGGAAATGGCCCTTTCTTGGATCCTCCCCAGTCCCACCTCAGAAGCACTGTATTTGTTGTCAGATTATGTCTAATGCTCTACTTCGTTGTAGAGCATTAGAAAATAGGAAGGAATTTAAGCTTTTTGTTGCTATTGTTATGCTAGGAATCAAACCCATAGCCTTGTCCGCGTCAGGCAAGTGCTTTACCACCAAGCTAAATTCCCAGTTCTGGGAAAGAATATAAGAAAGGCTGCAAGAAAAAAAAAAAAAATCACCCGGAGTCTCACGCCCATAGTTAAACATTGCTAACATTTCTTGTTCTCTTCACATGTCTTCTGTATCTCTTTGCAGAAAATGCTGATCTTGCAAATGGGGAAGATCCTGTTACCTGTCTTTTCCCTCACTCTAGTCCTCTGGCACTGAGCCAGTGGGCAGGGAAAGGGGGGTGTGTTGGCATGAAGCCCTGAAGCTACCTCTTGGGTACAGGGTGGCCTCTGAGATGCCTGCATTCCAAGTCAAGGAGCCTAGAGACCATCGCATCTGGCCAAGGTGCTCTGGACAGTAGCCTGATGACAGTCTAGGATGTGAGTCTTTGCCTCCTTCCTCATTTCATTAGATCACGTCTCACCAGGCAAGAGCCTGGTGTGTGCTGTAAACTCAGATTTATTACACTCGGACTCTTTTTTGGCAACACTGCAAAGAAAAAGGACTGGGTAAGAATGAGTGCTGAGTGTCCACTAAGTGCTGACAGTTTTACATACATATTTTCATTTACTCCTTACATGGTATCATGATGTAGATCATTATTATCTCCACGAGGAAAACAAGGTCCAGCAAATCAAGCAGGTGGCTCAGAGTTACAGGAAATACCTGTAGCCAGGTTTCTCTGCTCCATGCTGGTTTGCTATCCTTTTGCAGTTTGTGGCAGGCCTAAGGGGGTTGGGGGTGGGATTTATATTTGCTTGGAGTGTTTTCAGTTCTCTTAGAAGTGGAGAAGGTCTCACTCCTAAACACTGACCTGCTCTGGGGCTTGGTGGTGTTTTGTGTGCACTAGACTGCTGGTTTTCATTTATTCATCTCACAGACATTGATAATGTGCTCTGAGCACCAAGCTGCCAGTAGGGAGAGAAAGTCAGATAAAATGAAATCTGTCTTCAGCAGGTTTATTTCTTGGTAGGGGGAAAGGTACATAACACAGCTCATAACTTCCACTATGGTGAGTATAGAGAGGATACAGGGCGAGGAAAACAAAAGCAACAAAATCCAGAAAAGAAGAGGGGTAGGATGAAAGAAGAGGGGTAGGATGGGGGTTACGGGATAGCTTCTCAGTGGAAGCAATTTTTTTTTTTGCATTAACTATCAAGTTTAGTTTTTTAGTTTATTTTTATTAGTACATGTTTTAGTACACAGTGATTACATTCATCGTGGAAAGGTGATACACATATATAGCACATCTTAATTCTTTTCCTCTCAGAGGAAGCAATTTTTTTTTTTTTTTTGGTACCAGGGGTTGAATTCATGACCTCACACTTGCCAGGTAGGTGCTTAAGCCATTGAGCTAAATCCCCAGCCTGAGAGGAAGCAATTTTTGAATTGAATTTTGAAGCAGAGGAACCTGAAACTGTCACACGGTTCATGATGGCTAAAATGGAGGGGCTAAGAATGGTCTAGGGTCACTATGGGGGTTGGGTGATAAACAAAGAAGTCTGAATGTGTGGTAGCCCCTCTATCCTATCCATGACTTCATATTCTCAGTTTCATTTTTCTACAATGACCTGTGTTCAGAAATTTTTAGATGGAAAATTCCAGAAGTAAACAATGTATATATTTAAACTGCACACCTCCCTGAGTAGAGTGAAGTCCCACACTGTCCCACTTTGTCCCAACATGAGTCATCCCTTTGTCCAACATTTCCGCACTGTATACACCACCTGCTTGTCAGTTACCTCATAGCTGTCTCAATGATCAGGTCCACTGTCTCAGTACTACAGCCTTTGTGTTCAAGTAACCCTGAGTTTACTTAGCAATGAGCCCAAAGCAGAAGAGTAGCAAGGCTGGCAATTCAAATATGCTAAAGAGTCAGATGAGTACAGTACAGTAGAATAGCCAAAAAGAGTGAAAGACCACATTCACATAGGTTTTTTCTACTCTATAGTTGTTTTATCTTGTTATAGTTAGTATTGTCAATCTTTTGTTGTGCCAATTTTATAAATTACACTTTATCATATAGATATGAAAACACACAGTATATATAGGGTTCAGTACAACCTGAGGTTTTAGGCATCCACTAGGGATCGTGTAATGACTCTTATAGTACAGAGGAGCCTAGCGTAGTTTCAGGAGCTTGAGGAACATAGCAGGGTTTTAAAGATCAGCTCCACCTGATAGAGCACTTGTTAGCTTTGCACTAGAGGCCACTTGAGTGGGACAGACTGGACAACAACGCCCCGCTTTGGAGAAGTGTTTGGCCTGAACAACAGCTGGCCAGAAGCTGTGGGGAGGCCCTGGAGAAGCAAGTTGTGAGACTGATGGGGTGGGGGAAGACTCCACACTATAGGATGGGGCACTGGACCCAGAAGAAGTAGGAGAGCAAAAAAAGCAGAGTAAAAATCATGCCTGATTTGGGCCCGGGCAGAGGGAATGTGGTAGGACCTTTCAGGTTACAGGCTAAAGAGATAAACAGATGGTTTCTAGTAGTTATAAGTATGACCTTTGAGGTCTTTGCTTTGGCCTTTACCTCTTTTTCTCTACCTCTGCCCCGTATCTTTTCTGCCTTCCTCTCTCAGATTCCTGCTGCCAGTCCTTGCATTTAGGTGGCCTGGGCTTCATCCTCATATGCCCTTTACTCAGGCCTGAGTGGCACATGTCCAACAAAGCCCCGTTCGGATCCCTAGGATGGGAAGTCTGGTGTTCTTTCCATTTTATAGAGAGGGACACTGAGGAAAAGCTGTTTAAGCTGTTTTATATTTATTTCTCAGTGATGGGTGGAAAAAGCCATTGTCTGGGCAAGGATCAGAAGACATGGAGGAGGAGACTTTCAAGGGTGACCACCTCATCCTAGTTTTCCAGCAGTGGCCTAGTTTTAACATTGAAGAGCCCAGGAAAGCCTTCGGACTGGGGTAAGACCAGGAGGGCCGTTCACCTAGCTTAGGTGGAAGAAAAGAGAGAGTCTGCACAGTGCATGCCAGGCATGATCTCCCAGGAGGCTAGCGTGCCTCAGGCTCCCAGTTCCTCTGTCCCTGGGACACTGTCACCAGGTTACACACAGGCTGTCTCTGGTTGAGCCCAAGGGGGGGGACAGGTATGCTTCTAGTGCTAGAGCCTCTTGCTGAGACCTGAGTCTTCTGTCCCTGAGGATAAGCTGTTGCAGAGATCCATACAGATCATATAGTGCATCCTCCATAAGTTTTTGTCCAATAGCTGAAACCTTGGGTATACATGGAAAGGGGCCAAGGTAAAGCCTGGATAAATACCTTTCTCTGACCTGTTCAGCCCCAAACCTCTAGCTATATGTGTGGTTATCTCTGCTCACAATCCCTCCTACTGCCACAGACATCAACGGCTTTTCCTGTTTTGTTTAGAAAATCCTATACGTGTTCTAATCTCCTGAAGCCTGAACTCTGCACAGGGCCACCAGCGCCCCAAACAGCTTTGATGTCACACATCTGGGAACATAACTCTGGTCCTCTTTCTCATTCAGAAACCATGGGGATGATGAGCAGATGTTTTTCTAATAATGAGAAGATGTGCAGGCGCCGACACACAAGAATAGTTTCCAGTCCATAAGATAATTAGCAAGCTGGGGAGCCCAGATAAATAAAGCTTTCTGTTTCCTTCCCTGCAGTCTAAAATACCAGATCTGGAGGTTCCCTCTCTGCTTTCTCCTCCACCCCAAGCATCAGGATTTGAGGCGAAGCATATAAATGCCTGGTAATTTGTGCCTGTGGAATTGGCTTCCCACATGGCCTGTGTTCCTACCAAAGCACCAGCTCACAGACATGGAGTCCATTCTCAGTTATTTACTGGCTGATTAGCTCTCTCTTCCCTTCCAACGACCTTGCCTTGTGTGTTCTTCATATGTACTTTCTCCCAAGCTTTATGGCAGCGTTACCAGGTAAAGAGAGGGCTCAGGCATTATGGAGGTTTGTGTGTCAAGTCCTCTGTTAGTGGCACTCTTTTTGTTGCTTATGATCTTCCAGAATCCCAGGAAGGAGACACCACAGTTTTCCCATAGCACATATGTGAAAGCTAAGGCTTAGACAAGTGAAGCTACTACAGCTACTAAGTGAGGGAATGGATTAAAAGCTGAGTTTGCCTAATGGTGGAGTCCAAGTTCTTTTCCACTGAAGGGACCTTCAAGTTCAGCAATTCCAAAGCTTTCCTTGTGTGAAACAGACCCATACCCAGCTGGGGGCTTCCTGTGAACATGAATCTCTGACTGGAGATCGACAAGCAGAATTCAGTCTCCAAACTCTCGGATTCCACTTTGCTCCCTCCACAGTTTATTAGCCTGCCTCCCAGCCCGTCTCACTTCTTAAAATTGTGCCCTATTGGTGTTCTCTCTTCTCTTTGAGAAATGGTAACAATGGGAATGGTTCATGTTTTGAAGCAGGTTGAATGGTCTTCTCTTGTAGTCGGAGAGAAGGCCCAAGAAATACTTGAAATTTATTCCAGTCGGAAGAGCCTGTGTTTCTTTGTAAAAATATGCTCTTCAGATTTGGAGACTTGGAGTTGAATGAGTATGTTCCCTGGTTGATGGTGTGTTTACTGAATATCAGTGTCTGTTGCTAGCTGTGCTTTGAAACAAGAGACATGTGTTTTTAATAGAATTTCAAGTTTTATGCCTTGTTAAAAATACCCACATGGATACTGGCTGGGTGGGATGCTGCAGAGCGACTCCGAATTCCCTCCCCGGCCTGCTGGGAAGGGGAGAGGAAGCCAGGAGGATGGCCAGTGCCCTCACATTTGCTTTCTTCTGCAAGGCCCTCCCCGTTCTCTTGGAAAGGACCCCTGGACACCAACTGGTCCTCTTAGCCCCACCCCCACGTGGAGTAGCAATGGGCCTCCCCTCGCTGAATGGGAAGGACAGAGTACTCATTTCAGCTTCCAGAAAAGCTTTTACCTTAATTATGAAGAGTGTCCATTGGATTTTGTGGAAGCCTAAATTACAGGGTTAAAAAAAAAGTGCAGTGCAGCCTATATGACTTAAAGGAATATTTTCTGAATACCAGGACCAGGGACAAGAGCCAGGCCCCACACAGGAGAACTGGGACCCTTCGCCTTCCCCAGTGCAGACCAGGTCCCCAAAGCGGTGCCTAGAAGTCATTCTTGGACTTCAGTTTTTGCACAGTATATACTTTTTGTTCTGATTATAGAAGAAATGTAACAATGTATAACAAAAATGAAGTTATTTTTTTCAGTAATTTTACCACCATTCATTTCCAAGATACTTCTTTTTTTATTTTCTATTTTTATTAGTGCATACATGCAGTATTATTAAGATTACATTCATCATGGGAATGGATCCATGTACATAAGACATCTTAATTTTTTGTGTATATGTGCATGTAAATATGTAAATAACCCATGAAATTGGGATCATATTCTACATTTTATTTCTACTTTTTCCATAACAATATGTGTTGTCACTTTCCTGCTTACCTGAGGAGCCTCAAATGTGTTTCCTTTAAAAAACAAAAGATATGTAATTCCCCAATTGTTTTAGCTAGTGCTCTTTTTCTCAAGTATTTTTTCTTTCTTTTTTTTCTATTTTTCTCTTCTTCTCGAGTATTTTGCCTGCAGAATTTTCCTATTATAGAAAATTCTTCTCCTTTACTCTTAATTATATGAAATATTTCTTTTGCTTGAAGTATTATTGTTGTTTGCCCCACATTAAAAGATGGATGAGTTCTAGCAGTACAAATCCAGTTACCTTTAAATATAAGAAGGAACGATGAATTGTTTTGTAAAGAGGGCCAGATTTTAAAAATAGAATAACAAGTGACAATGGCAGAGAGAATGTTTGCACAATATTACTTCATTTCTTACATAAACCAGGATTGCATTGTATAGGTTGAAAATACACAGTATAAATTGGGCATGGTGGTACACACTTGTAATCCCGGCACTCTGGGCAGCTGAAACAGGAGAATCTCAAATTTTAGCCCAGGCTTGGCAACTTAGTGAATTAGTGAGGCACTGTCTCAAAATAAGAAAAAAGGACTGGAGCTATTACTCGGTGTAAAGGCCCTGGATTTAATCCTCAATATCAAATACATATATACATATGTATGTAATGTATATTGCAGTCCCTCCAAACGTTTACTATCTGTGCCCAAGGAAGCCTGATATGCACACAAGAATTATAGGATAATATAGGAAAGAAAATAAAAAATATCAAATTAAATAGTGGATGCACATGTCCCAAAGGAAGACAGAAAAAGAAGAGAAAATCCTTATGTTTCCTGGCACCATTAAAGATTCCTGAAGAAGGGCCAGGGATTTAGCTCAGTGGCATAAGCACCTGCCTGGCAAGAGTGAGGTCGCGAGTTTGATCTCCTGCACCAAAAAACCCAAAACAAACAAACAAACAAGACTCCTGGAGAAAAATGGCATTTGAGGTTGATCTTAAAAAAAAAAATACCTGTATGAAGTCTCTACTATGCGCTTGGTACTTTATTCATGATATCTGATTTATCCCTTAAAGTGGCTCTACCTTTTTGTTGTTAAAAGCAGTTAGAGTCATAAAATTATTCATTTAATAAGATTATAGATTTATAAAGTATAATAAGATTGGAAATATCTATGAGTAGAATATGATTGTGATAGAAAACAATAAATATTTTTGAATTGGAAGGAATCAGAGCAAAGCAAAAATGTAGAAGAAGAATAAGGTAAGAAGAACGTAAGCTCTATGAGAGAAGGATTTTTGCTGGTTTGATTCACTGATAATCCCACTAAGCTGCATTAATGACCACCTATCGTAGGTGTTCAGTAAGTATTTGAATGAGTGAAGTAGCTAAGATGTTTGCCATACGGTCCTCTATATACTGCTTGTGTTTGGGTCCGGTCTTGATATGGGGCTTCTTTACAGACAAAACACATAGAGTATCATGTTCAGAATTGACCTCAAACTATACATACAGTAAGGGACAGGTTCAACAAAAGTGGAGAAAGGATTTGACCTGGTTGTTTGTGGGAGAAAGTGGGGTTCTGTTCCAGGGAAGGAAACCAGTGTGTGCCCAGTTTGAAAGGCCAGAAGAGAGAATGAGCGCAGGGAAGCAGAGAAGGACATTTGACAGGTACACAATGGGGATGAAGAACAGCCTCCTGCCTTGGGCAGAGGGCATAGTAAGAACCTGCAGGAAAGAGTTTGGGCAGAAAGCAGATTTTATCTAAAAGCAAAGCAGTCCCATTGTTTTCCTCCCAGACCTGTACCATCTGTGATACGCTGAAGTGTGACCTCCCACCCCATCCTTCACTCACCCCACATGTTAAAACACTAACACCAGTGAGAATGCGTGTTCGGAGACTGTGCGTTGAAGGAAGTAGTTTAGGTTGAATGAGGTTAGAAAGGTGGAGCCCTGATCAAATAGCACTAATGACCATATAGGACAAAGAGACAGCAGAGATAACTGTCTCCCTCTTGCATGTACACGCGGAGGAGAAGCGTATCACTTTGATCTTAGGCTCCTAGCCTCCAGAATTCTGGGAAAATAACATTTTTGTTCAGGCCATTTAGTCTGGCATTTTGTTATGGCATCTTAAGCAAACTAATGCACCCTTTATAGAAGGCAGAAGACAGACTCACACCCAGCTGGAGGCTACTGCAAAAGTCAAATATAGTCACACAAACCTAAAGCATCACAGAGTCGTTCATTTTTAGAAGAGACTTGAAACATGATCAATTCCTATTTCTGTTGCTGCATATCAGGAAGCTGTCTCGCCCCTTTCACAGGGGTAGCAGCAGCTCACAGAGCCCTTCATTCTAAAAGGGGTGTGACGATACCAGGCTAGGCCACCTCGTTGGAACTGAACACATTCAAACTCTTCAATTTTGGTGTAGCATTTTCCACTGTATCTTTTGCAAGCTTTTTATCTAAATCACTGGCCCTTCGTGGCCCATGCATTTGCCACTGTGATCACAGATATAACTCATCCACAACTACAAATTAAAATTGTATATCATGGGAGTAGATGTAGGGGGACAATGCATACCCCTCACTTAAAGCATCTGGTCCTAACCATAAATACCCGTGGGAAACTTGTGTCTTAGAGAAGGGGCCACATGGCAGGAGCCTGGGCATTTGTTCCTCTTCGGCAGTTGTCTGGCCCTGGGTTAAGCTTATTCCTCCCTATGTAGCTTCTAGTGCCCCCAAAGCTGTATTTAATGGAAGACTGTTGCTTCTGTTTTGTCATAAGAGGAAATGCTATCTTCAAGATTATTATTTATTTGAGAAGTTGGGCCGTCATGCACAGGATGGCGCTGGCTGATTCAAGGGAGCAAGGTTCACCATGGCTTCAGTATGACAGTAGCCTGCTGTGTGGTGCAACACGGTGGAATTGAGTCTGGACCGTCCACCCTGCATCAGGCCATCAGTTTGGAGTTACTGATAACTCAGGTTTAATCTCATGCTATTTTGACAAAGCATTAAGCACTCAACAGGAGACCCCGAGCATGTCCTGGGCTGCGCGTTTGTTATGTACCAGCGTGAGTGTTGCTCAGGCAGGTATCATTTCAACCAGTCAATTCTTGTCTTGAATAAAGTTGGTGAAATTATCATATTTATGTTTCTGTTATATTATCTTATTAAAATTAATGAAAATAACTCACAATTTTTGATCTTCCCGTATTTTAATAATGGGACTGGTAAGTGCTTAAGAAGACCCCTCAGCTTTAGTCTTTTCCTTTCAACAACCTTCCAAACCTTCTTGGAGCCTCTAGTTTCTCATCTGTAAAGCAAAGAGCTCCTGGAGCCCCACCTTTTCAGGTCATTGTCAGGGGATTACTGCAGGGGATTATTTACGATTTACCCAGTATATGGGCGGAGGGGGAGGGTAGCTCAGCAGCACAAATGTCTGCTTGGCAATCGCAGGGTTGTGAGTTCGATCTCCAGTACCAGTATAGCATTTGGCATGGAGGAAGTTATCATTTGTAATAAGAAGTACATGTTATTTTCAGTAATGCCTTGTGAGTAGCTAGAGGCTTGTCTAGCCAGGTGCGATGGCTCATGCTTGTAATTCCAATACTCCGGGATACTGAGGCAGAAAAATCATGAGTCTGAGCCCAGCCCTGCAACTTACCAAGACTCTGTCTCAAAATTAAAATTTTTTAAATGGCTGAAGATGTAGCTCACTGCAAAGGCCATCGGTTTGATACCCAGGGCAAAAAATGGAAAAAATAAAAATAAATTTAAAACGAAAAGAAAAAGTGTGTCTGGATGGCAGGGTCCACACAGCATGTCCATCGATGAACGATCTTGGTAAAGAGATCAGGACTGCCCTCCATTTCACTAAAACAAAGCCAGCAAGGCTGATCTCTGTGGCTTTGCGCAGAACATGCAATCCAGCATAATTAAAGGACAGAGGGTGCATGTGAACACCACTAAGCCAGAAAATGGACTGTACCCTGGGCTGCTGTGTGCGTGTGTGTTAGGGTGTGGGAGTGAGAGTTTAAAAGGAGGGTCTTTTTGCTTTTGCCTATGGTAGTTTTCACTGAGCTCTTGCTTAGAGACCTATGTTAGCTTCATGTTATTACAACCGTATACCTGAGGCAACTGACTTAATAAAAAGAAATGGCTTATTTTGCTCATAGTTTTGGGCATCTGAATTCAAAACCAAGTGGCCCCATTGGTTTAGATCTCTACTAAGGATGCCAAATGACAAGGCAGGTGTGTATCAGAGAAATCACATCCTGAGAAAGTCTAAGGAAGTCTTTTGTATGCGTGTAAGCCTACACTAACCAGAGTGTGTGCAGGAAGGCCTGTCTGTGGCACTGTCAGCTTCCTTCCCTTACTCCATACCTGTCCATACAGGAAGGTAGAGAGGAAGCAGATCACCCCTGAACTGAAGTGAGACACAGGGTGGTATCTGACTGTAGTCCTTACTGACTTCCTCTTTGACCCTGAAATAACCACATGTCACATACAAGCCTCAGTGCCCTCATATGCGAAATGAGCCAGTTGAACCTAGAAATCACTAGGCCCATGCCAAGTTTCAGCAGGCAGGAGACAGATCCTCCAAGTGTAGTTACCCCATGGCTAAATCAGGCAGGGTTCTCTGCAGCAGCCTCACAGGCTTTTCCTTGTGGATTGAGCCAGTGAGCTGTACATTCTGACCCAAGCACAAGCTGCAACCCTCAAATGCTCTTGCCTCAGAAGGAGGAGACATTTGCCTTTAAAAATAGAACAACAAATAGAAAACACTTGGAACCTTTGAGTCTTGAAGTCAGTAATTAACTTGGGTTCCTGAGAAATTGTACATGTCAACTAAAAGGAGAAAAGTGGGCAGTGAGCTGAGGCCATTCTGGGTGACCGGAATGTGACATCTTGGACCAAAATATGGGTCCCAGGCTTGTCCTGGATGTGGTAAGACCTAGAGGACTTGCAGGGAACAGCATAAGAATCTATAGTCCTCAGAGCTGCTTGCAACTGCCCATGGAGTAGACAAGGGCCCATGCATAGAAAATCTTGGTCATCCATTGCTGCAACACCATCCCCTTTGAACTTGGTGAATTAAAAGAACAGAGCTATGAATTTGGGCAGGATTTAGCAAAGCAGCTTTCTACTTGACGTGGCACTGACTCTGGTTCCTTTGGTAGAATTTAATACGTAGCCCAGCTGGTCACGAGGGACCATGAAGACTTTGCTCTGAATTCAGAGGCCTTGGCAGGAAGGAGCGGGAAGGCTGGATTCAGCTGGGGCAGGGAGAGGGCTGAACTGCTTCCTCTTCCTTTTTCCCTGTGGTCAAGGGTTTCTCCCTTTGCATTTGGTCTCTCCATGTGACTCTCTAGCCAGATTGTACATGCAAGCTTGAGGATCCCCAGAGAGAGAGGAAGCAGAACTGTTAATCTTACTAAAGGTGAGGCCCAGCACTGGCACAGGATCTCTTCTGCCCTACTAATAGATGGAGCAGTCACAGAGCAGCTCAAATTCAAAAGAGTGGACTGTAAGTCAGACTTAACTTCTCAAAGGGCAGTGGTGTGCTTTACTCGTGTAGGGAGGCATTAGAGACAACCATCTTTATTGGCTTTGTTTTGGCTGGTTTGATTTGGTTTTTCAGGCAGGATCTCTCTGTGTAGTTTAGGCTGGCCTTAAATTCATGACAACCCTCTTGCCTCAGCCTCCCAGTGTGCTGGGATTACAGGAAAGTGTCACCATGCCCACCTAAGATAGCCATCTTTGAGGATGACTTACTTTTGGATGGGCCCTTTAAAAGAATACTTAGCCTCAGCATCTTGCTATACTGGTTCTCTCTTGGGTATGAATTTGAGGAATAGCATCTCTCATGCTATTCAGATTTAGTTTATACCTGGGTTCAACCCTGCTGTGGTTTTACTAGAAGGGAGACGGGTATATTTAGTGGCCCCTAAATTTGCCATGTGTTTCCTCCCATGCTCTGTGTACATGGCTCATTTCCTTCTTACAGATGGTCTGCAACCTGCTTGACCGTCAGTGCCTGCCTCCTCCCCCAGGTCTTGCTGGGGCACCCCAGCTTCTGGATTTCTGCAACCTTAGGCTGAGTTTCCACCATTAGCTACTACTACACATCATTAATTATTTTTTCATCTGCATGCTAATTATGCCCAATTAGGCTGTTGTTAGATAATTGAAGTCAAGGATACATCTTAGTATCCATCCTTCCGGCTCCCAGTAAGTTGCTGTTTCTCCTGATGTTAGTGACCTGATACATGCATCAGAGGAAGATGTGAATGTATTGACTGTTCCTGCAAAGAGGCATTTATGACAGAAGTGGGTTTACAGCCTCAGGACTGACTGTGTGGGTTTGCCCGGAGGTTTGCCTCGATTGGAAATCAAGGTGGTCAGCCAGGGCCAGGGTAGAGCTGTTAGTCAGGTACCCTAGATACTGGTTCTGGTGAGGTTGTTAGTCACCCATTGGTGACACAGTGTTGTCCCTGATGATCTATCCATGGGCTGCACGGGTCCAGAATTCCATAGTCCTTTTGCCTGTTGTCTGAACTGTCAGTATAAAAATGCTTAAATCAATATTCTTATAGATTCATGTGTATATTTAAAGGGACCAGAGGGAAGGACTGAAGAGGCAAGAGAAACTTCTGAAGGTCTTGTGGGATGGGAGGAGGTGACTTAGCACCCCTATTTTTCATCCTGAAACCTCTCGAAAAGACTTATTGCCTCCTAAAGGTTATTTTTTTTAAAAAAAGAGATTAAAAGAAAACAAAACAATAAAAACAAAATAATAGAAATGATATAGAATTTCAAAACAAGCTGATAGGAAATTAACACTAGTCATTATATTGCATATTGTTATCTTCAAAATAGTCGCTCAGATAAGGTTATTGTTTATTGGCTGCTTATACCCCCATATCTGGAACTTGAAACTGGGAAAGTAGATTTGGTAGAATTCCTGTGAATCACGTATTGCTGTATTTGCGTTCATTTCTTTAGGCAAGTAAAATCGCTAAAGAGAACCATGAAGAACAAACACCATATTTTATGAAGTTTATTTCTAGTAACTAAGATATTTGATGCTGTGCACTCTGATAAACCCATTGGTGTGGAGGGCAAAGAGGGCAAGACAGCATCCAGTTTGGGCCAGGGCTTTTAGATCCCTGTTTTCTGTGTGTCACTCTTAGCTACTTAGTAGATAAGGACTTGGTGGCATTGCTTCAAGATTAAAGTGGTTCTTCCCTGGCGACGAACACATCTATGGTTGGCCTCTCTGGGAAGGGTCATAACTCTCCAAGTTCTCCATTGTTACATCATGCTTCTTCCTGGTCCAGTGAATTGTGGGCAACCCAGCACCCCCACTGAGCCACCTTGTGTTTATCTAGGACTAAATATAATCAAGATATACTCTTAAAATACAGAGACAATCAGGATTATTCATAATGTATCAGAAGCTCAATGACATCTTAAATTGCATTCAGATTCATCCAGGGAAAATGAAATTACATACAGGGCAGCCATTCGTGATGAATAAATTTGATTTGATTGGGTTTTTGTTTGTTGGTGTGTTTGTTTGTTTATTTGTTTGAGGCAGAGACTCACTAGGCAGTCCACACTGGGTTCAAACTCACAATCCTCCTGCCTCAGCCTCCCAAGTGCTGGCCTTGGTGTGTTCCACCATGCCCAGCTTTTACTTTGTTGAAATGATCATCTAAAAGTTGTTTGCTAGACAAGCCATTTAGAGAATATGCTTATTAATCAGTAGGAACAGCAATACATGTATAATTTGTGGAGTGTTCACAGATACTCTGACGCATGGTTTGAGTCCCCATGACCTCATTTCATCATTTTGGATTAATGGGAGCTTTTGATGCCACTATTAGGAAGCATCATAAAAGGGATGCTTCCTTCATCTCTTTGTTTTGTTGGTTTGTGTGGCTTTAGTAAACTCTTTCCTGAAAGAAGCATGATCACTTTGATGCACCAAGTGTTGACTGAATCATCCTGCATCCTCACAGCCTGTGCCTGCTCTGTGGGGTGCATAGGTGAAGGCCCCCTTCTGCTCTTTCTTTGCTCCTCATTCTTGCCCCAAACCTATGACCTCATACTAGATTAGGGGTACCCATGATAGGCTTTGACCCACGTCTTCCCCAAAGTGTCTTCCTCTTCTACTTCCATCCCATTTAGCACAACAGATAGAACGAGAACCCTCATCTCCTTTCTTGTGAAGAAGACACACTCTGCACTGCTTGGAAGTAATCGGCTGTTAATTTGCAGTTACGAATGCTTACTCACATTTAGCCATCTGTCTTTAAGTGTGGCTATGATTTGCTTTAATCAGGTATATAGGACACACAGACACAGAAATGCCTGTCACGAAGCAGGTGCCTAGAAATTTGAGGCAGAGCATGTAACACAAGGCCAGAGAAGCACCAGGACTGGTCAAGAAGCAGAAAAGAGAGGGAACACGTATGTAAATGACTTTATTGTGGTTTGGGGGGGAAGGAGTGGGCATGGCAGAGTAGACAGGATTGCAAGTTTGAGGCCAGCCTGGTTGACTTAGTGATTTAGTGAGACCTTGACTTAAAAAAATAAAAAAGGTTAGGGACATAGTTCAGCATGAAGACACTGGATTCACTCTCTAGCAACTCTCCCCTCTCCGCCATTCCAACCCCAATATTGGTTGCTCTGGGTAATTTCACTGGGCTTCAGAGCCTAGGGACCTGGCCCTGGAGTGATTAGGGCAGGAGGTAACTTTTGAATTTAGTGTAGGAGGTTGTAGAAGGGGGAAGTGGGGAGGACATTGCCTCTTGATTGTTCTGTTTGCATAAGAAAAGTATGTTGAAAGCAAGCAGTTTCCTATCTCTAAGAACTGCCAGGTCTTGGAGGGATACTTTTTCTCTGGTCAACAACCCCTTAGATGCCAGAAAATGAAGAATACAGAAAAGTAAGTACAGCCACTATACTATCCTTTAAACTATTACCCAAGAAGCCAGGTGTGGTGCCCACCTGTAATCCCAGTGCTGAGAGACCAAGGCAGGAAGATTACAAGTTCAAACCCAGCCTGGGCAACTTGGTGACTTAGGGAGACCCTGTCTCCAAAAAAACAAAATGAAAGAAAGAAAGAAAGAAAGAAAGAAAGAAAGAAAGAAAGAAAGGAAAGAAAGAAAGATGGTGATGTAGCTCAGTATAAAGGCTCGTGGTTTGACCTCTTATAATGCAAACAAAATAGAGCGAGAGAGAGAAGAGAGAGAGAGGATGTAGCTAAGAGACAGTAGACATGTTTTCATGCCAGCTGTGTGTCTGACCTTTGCAATTGTAAACCCAGTCCATGCCATGTGACAGCCCCCCTCTGTGTTGAGTGCTGACTGAGAGCCCCATGTCTGCGGTAAACACATGGAGATGTGCCCAAAATGCTGGCTCTGCCCTTGAGGAGACTATAGTCTGGTCTGAGAAAGAGATGCAGAGATACAGTTATTGTAACCATAGGTGCCATAAAGAAAACCTGCGATCATCTCCAAACTTACTCCTCCTAGAGTCCCTTCTACTACAGAACACAGTCTGCCTGGCTGCCTGGGCCAGAAGTAAATGATCCTCCCTCCTCACTGTCTCTGCTTCCCTCCGCCTCAGTCCCTCAGCCATCAAGCCTACTGATTCTGCCTTCTGAAGCCATGGTCGTTTGTCTCCTCTTCCCATCCTCACTGGCTGCTTCGGAATCAAGTCCCAGCCTCCCCACGGCGCCACAGCCTCTCTCACAGCCTCCTGGGCAGCCCCCCCAATCCCTGGCATCCTCTGTTGTACAGCAGAGCCCCGGATGTTAATTCTGAGCAGCTGTGTTCCAGCCGCTGGTGGGTATTTGGGAGAGGCGCCTGGCAGGGTGAGGCTAGAGCCCTCCCAGGGGCTGAACCACCCAGAATCTCTTTTCAAATGTACTTTGTCCCCAGAACCACAGTGTCTGGAAGGGGCCTGGAGCCAGCACAAGACCCGAGATCCTTTAGAGGTAGTCAGTTTGTCTCCGCCCCTCCCAGCTCCTCTGGTGTGTGTCTTCTCATTGCCCCCAGGGCCTTTGGAAGGGTACTGGTGTGTGCTGACTGCTGTCAGCTCCTCTGGATAACTCATTCATATTCGAGCAATGTAAAGGTCACTCTCTCTGGCAGTATTTGGATTAGAAAAGAGCCTAAAAAAGAGGGCACAATGCATGGTATAAGGAATGACTTTCTAATGAGCATGGCAAGTTAGGAACCTGCTGAAGAGTGTGTGTGTGTGTGTGTGTGTGTGTGTGTGTTCCAGAGGTACGAAGGACAAACTGAGGCAGGAGGGCTGGCAGCAAGAGCCCCAGCTCAGGCTCCCTTGTTCATGTCTCCAGGTTCTTATTTGAGGCTGGGAGCCCCAAGGAAGATGTCTTGGTTTGCTTTGGTGGTTAGAACAAAGGGCCAGGGAATGACACAGTTTAACAGAAACTTATTTACTCACGTTTCCAGAGGATAGAAGTTCAAAATCAGGGTGTCAGCAAGGTGTGTCCTTGGCTTTTGTATGGCCCCCTTCTCGTCACGTGTATTGGTCAACCTTTTGTCATCCTAATGTAAAAAGTCTTACAGAGAAATGGTTTATTTTGGCTCATAACTTCAAGCTTTCAGCCTATGATCAAAGAGCTTGTTGCCATGGGCTAGGGGTGAGCAGCATACCATGGAAGAAGGGTACGGTGGGGCAAAGCTTCTCGCCTCAGGGCAGCCAGCAGCCAGAGAGGGAAAGGAGCCAGGGAAGAAAGGGCCTGGGACAGTCAGTCCCCAGGGTCACACCCTCATGACCTACTCTCTTCAAGGAGACCACACCCCCTGTTTCTATTACCTCCCAATAATGCCATCTAATTATGATCTCTTCAATGGGTTAGTCCACTGGTGAAGTTATTACCCAACCAGCTTTTGAAAGTCCCACCTCTGAACACCTAAGATTTTAGGGGACATTTTACATCTAAACCATATCATCATGTCTTCATGTAGTCTTTTCCCGGTATGTCTATCACCAAATTTCCCCTTGGAAGGAGTCCAGTTAGATAGATTACAGCAAAACCCTAACAGTGTCCTTTTAATTAAATCACCTTCTTATAGGTCCTATCTCCAAATACGATCACATTTGGAGGTATTAGGAAGATAGAGTTTTGACAAATGAGGATTTTGAGGTGTGTGGGTGTACACAATTCAGTTGGTAACTGAAGGATAACATGGTGATGGAAAGGTTTTAGAATGAATTCTTTAAAATGTTAAAGTGGCCAAGAATTTATAAGTGGTGTCTATTCAATAAAAAATTGAAGCACTGGATTCCATTGTGTGGACTAAGGGCAACTTACTAGCAGAAAATAAGATGCTATATTAAGTTTACAATTCTGGCAAGCAAAATGGACACAGGAAGGAGGAAACTGTTGAAGTAAGCAGACCAGTGGCTTTGAGTTTTTGCTACGATATTTGCTTACTTGCACAATTATGTTTTCATCCTCTGCATTGGCTGACAAAATTCCTGGTATTAAAAAACTCCTTCCTTTGTATTTGGGAGAACTTACTATTGCGCAGTTTCAGTAATGGGAAACATCACCAATATTCCAAAAGAACATAGTTCGAGAACCATTGGGAAGCAACATCTCTTGTCTGTCTTCTGCCAATTAGTCAAGAGACTTAGGGGTCATTTAGTCCTTTTTATGATCACTGAAAAAGAAGATTTGAATGAATCTTTTACAGTCTGACATTTTCATCTATTTTCCTGATTTACTCACTTATTCAACAAAATTGACAGAGTACCTTCAAAACGCATAACACTTTACTACACACTAGTGAGAGAAAAATGAATGAAGTTCTGTTTCTGCCTTGTGGCCTTGAGTTATCAGTGAAGAATTTAGACCCCAGACCACCATGTCCATTCCAGCTGGTCTAAGTAGAGAAGTAATTTTTTAGTGAAGTTCCCGCAGAGGCACAACTGGATTAGAAGCAAAATGGCAACCCAGGCAATCCACTGCTCTGGGGGAAACCGCCTGCATGAGCAGCAGTGCTTGATGTGGAACACGGATGAAGATGTCTTAGTCTGTTTTCTGTTGTTAGTAAGAGAATAGCTGAGAATCGGTAATTTATGAAGAAGTGCTTATTTTGACTCATGGTTCTACAAGTTTACGGCAACTATGTTAGCCAGCTTTTGTTCACTTTGATAAAATACCTGAGAAAATCAGCTTAGAAAAAGAAAGATTTATTTTGGCTTACGGTTTCAGAGCTTTCAGTCCATGGTCACGGGGCTCTGTGGTGAGGCAGAACATCATGGTGGGGAGCATGTGGTGGAACAAACTTGCTCACCTCAGGGAGGCCAGGAAGGGAAAGAGAGGGGGAGAGAGAGAGGGAGAGGATGCCCAAAGGTGCTGTGGAGAAGATATCCCCCTCAAAGGCATACCCCAGTGACCTACTTCCTCCAACTAGACTCCACCTTCTGAAACTTTTACTGACCCGTAGTAATACTGTCAGCTGGAGACCAAGCCTTCAACACACAAGCCTTTGTGGGACACTTTAGATCTAAATGACTTGGCTGTAGTGAGAGTATCATGCTGCTTCAACTCATGGCAGAAAGCAAGTGAGTACATGGAAAGAGAGGTCACATGATGAGAGAAAAAGCAAGAGATAGCAGAGGAGGCCAAATTCACTTTTCATCAACCCACTCTTACAATAACTAATCCAGTCCTATAAAGGAGAACTTGATCATTCCCACAGGATGGCATTAATCTACTCATAAGGACTCTGCCTCCATGAGTCAAGCAACTTCCACTAGGGTTCACCTCCCCACACTGCCACACTGATAAGCTTCAGTGTGAGTTTTGTTGAGGACAGTCCCTATTCAAACCATAGCAAAGGTCCTGTGCTGCCACTGCCTCTAAAATGTTGATATCTGCAGCCACCTTTGCCAAAATGGCTTCCACACTTCCTGCCTCTCGCTTCTGACTGACAGAGCCCAGGTCACATGACTGTACCCTAGTTGCAAGGGAAGCTGAGAAAGCAAGTTTCTGACTTCAACTCTAAAGATGTACAGGACCATGCAATGCAAAATTCTACAAACAGAATGTCAGGGGCAGCTTGGAGCCAAATCAATATGGCCCTCGTTGTCTGAGTGTACTAGT
This sequence comes from Dolichotis patagonum, assembly GCA_004027295.1. Taxonomy (NCBI): domain Eukaryota; kingdom Metazoa; phylum Chordata; class Mammalia; order Rodentia; family Caviidae; genus Dolichotis; species Dolichotis patagonum. The sequence goes on from PVJX010005815.1 coordinate 24,507, forward strand.
TCTCCACAGTAGGTGTACCAGGTTAGAAAAATGGGAACTGATGAAGCAAGAAGAAAAGGATGATTGGATTCTTAATGCTTTAGTGAGGGCCCCATGTGAGAGCTGCCTGGAATGTACTCAGGGCCTTCTGCACAGGGCTCTCTGCATAATTGTCCTGGCTTGTGTCTTTTTCCCTCTCAATTCTGCTTTCTTTGGGTATCCTAATACATTATGGCTTCCATTAGGAAATAGTGCATTTTCAGAGGGGCTTTTTGGAAATACAAGGCCTAACCACAAAGGAGTGTCTCCCTTTTCTAACGTTACAAAAGTAATAATGAAAGAATACCATGAAGCGGAAAGTACAAATCCTTCTGTAACTAGTGTTTATGTATGTATATACTGTCTTTTTTAAAAGACTTAAATGCAATCAAATTATACCTGCCACTTTTCCAATTTTTTTCCACTTTTCCCAACCTTAGCTTCCTTAAAAAAATGAGTCTTTGTAGCAGTGCTTTGAAGTTATATTTGGTCAATAAGTATTTATTAATAATGAGGCTAAGGATGAGGATTTTTTTTAAACTGAGCTTGGCTCAGAGAGTTGGAATCCAGGACCCTACTTTGCAATAAATCTGTTTTTTTTTTCTAGATTTCTTCATCTTGGCAAATGCCCTCACTTAGTAATTGCTTTAATTCAGAAACACAGCTAACAGCCTTCATTCCTTCCTTTCACTCACAGAGCAGCCATCAGGCAACTCTACCTTCATTCATTCTGAATTTGTCCTGTTCTCTCTAGGTGTACTGCTGCTGTTCTTATGCAAAGCACCTTCACCCCAGCCCAAGCAAACCCCATTATCTGTCTTCTCTCCACCACTCCTTTCACTGTGCCAAATGAAATTTCAAAACAGAAGCATCTCTGTTGCATAAAACTTTCCAGTGCTAGTTTCCCATTACCCTTAGACAAAACTTAAGGCCTTGCCTGAGGTAGTTATGACCGCATTGCATAATGGGTTCCTCCCTCATGACACTGGCTGGCCAGCAGCCATGGCGGCCTCCTGGGATGCTTGCGTGGACAGCCCAGCCCAAGGCCTACACCCTCCCACTTTCTCCATTCTCCACAGCTGCTTTCTTCTTAGCTTTTAGGTCTCAGCTTGAGTGTTATTTCCTCCAAGAGCATCTCCCTCATTTTTTGTCTATGTAGTGCTCAGCCCTCCCCCAAGCTAGTTTTTTTTTTTTTTTAAATCACATTTCCTAGTTTATTTCTCTTCTGGCACTTAACATGATAATCTCTATTTTTGATGTACTTAGTATGTGTCTCTCCTAGAATCTAAGTCCTGAGGAAGTGGAGATCTTATCAGCCCCACTTGCTCTATACTCATTGCATCTGGCTCCAAAGTGCTCAGTGACTCTTTCATGAGGGAGCAAAACCATTAAGGACCCCCAAGCCCTCTGCCATACCTCTTCTTCCTCCACCTGCAGGAGCATTTCTCTACCTGGGGTGGTTAGCACCAGCCTCAGACTTATTGCTGGCTGCTCCCTCCCTGCAGCAGGGGGATTCCCGGGCTAAGCTTCTCCTACACATCCACATTTAGCCATAGCAGCCAAATATGGGGTGACCCACATTTCATTCTGCTGTGTCTCAGTAAACTTAGCCAAGCTCACAGGTTTCTTCTTCCAACCATCTGGGTCTCCACTCCCTGCTGTGTGAGTGGTAAATGATAAAGCAGCTTTCCTGGGCCTTCCTTACACATGTGCAATGGAGTGGAAAGAGCCCTAAACTTGGAGGTAGGAATTCAGCTTTGGAGTCCTGCTCCTCCCCTGAGCCGTGTAACTTTAGGAAACGCACTGTATCCTGAGTCTCCCTTCCCTCCTCTGTAGACTGTGGCCCATTCTGCAGTACCTTACAGGGCCAGAACTGATGTTTAGGCCTGCCTACGGCCAACTGTAAATGTGTTGTAGTAGCATCTTACCCAGCATGCTGTAGTTTCACTTGAAAGAAGGGAGTTGACATAGAGATGAGAGAGCCAGGTGGAAAAAAGTTGCCAGGACGGTTTTTCTTCTCTGCAGATTGAGGAGCACTGGGGATGTCGGGCGCAGGCCCAGGCTTGGGCCTGGGGCAGAGAACCATCCTATTTGAGGCTTTACCTTACGCAGTCCACTACAGCATAGTGGTTTTGCCCAGAAAGATATCTGCCATTCAGATAGTGAAGAGTGGAGGGAGAGCTACTTCACGGAGAACAGGCATGGGCTTGGTTTCTGATAATCTTGTAAGATGTCTTTGGACCTCTCTGAGAGCACAGGTGGCTGGAATCCTCCTCTCCTTCTGTACTATCTCCTGCTGCGCATCTGCAAGCCTGTGTGCAATGAAGCTGGACTCTTGTTTTAAAATCAGCTACGAGATGGTAACTTATTATCTATGGATCAAAGACATCTAAGACTCTCTCTGCCTCTAAGGCAGGAGTTTTCAACCTTAGCACTAGTGACCTTTCAGGCAGGATAATTCTGTGTTGTGGGGGTGGGGGGCTTTCCTGTGCATTGTAGGAGGTTTGGAAGCTTGTTCTGGCCTTGACTCACAAGGTGCCAATAACATAACAGACCTCCCTTCCCTGGTACCCTTCTCTCTCTCTCTCTGTCTCTCTGTCTCTCTCTCTCTCTCTCTCTCTCTCTCTCTCTCTCTCACACACACACACACACACACACACGCTAACTGAATTATGTCCTCAGACATTATCAGATGTCCCCTAGGAACAACCACACACACACACACACACACACACGCATCTACCTTTCGAGAAAAATGCCCTAAGGGAAATAATAAATAGGTTAAATATAAAGAATTCAAAGAAGGATGTGGAAAAATGGGTATTTTAAGATGAATATACTTATGCAAGTCAGCTGACTGCCTACGTGCTAAGAAGCTCTTGTTTTTGGACACTCCTCAGGTGGGGCAGTGATAACCATGAACCATGACCATAGCTGATATGATACTTCTTCATAGCATTTTCAGGCCTAGGGAAATTCAGAGATTTACATGTTTCTTGGCTATAGATTAGTTTGCCTTAACAAAAGCAATATCTATGAAATTGGATTGCATTCATAAGATTTTGCAGTCAGGTTGTTGAAGAGATTGACATAGCATATGGAGCATACTTGACCTCCAATTCATGGCTATTTTATGAATTATTATTGATTCACTTCTATATTATGTGTATTTATGCTGATTATGCAGTGTGCATATTCTATGGTCTATTTATATATCTCTTTTGATGCTCTATATCTCATTTATAAAGAAACACATAATACATATTGTATAGTAATACATAGTTACACATCTCACTTGATCTTCAGAATCACCCTGCACAATGGGCAGCTTGACGCCCATCTGACAGATGGAGAAGTGGGATTTGGAACAGTTAGCATCTTCTCAGGTCACACAGTATGTGCAAGGCAGAGATGATGTTTGAGCACAGCTCACCGGACCTTCAGCAGCTGCTGTCTGCACTGTGGGAGGAATGTGAGGTTAAAGATCTGTTCCCTTCTTGTTTTAAAAACATTTTAAAATTTATATTAGTACATGTTTGCAGGACAAAATGTCTACATTCCATATGTGGGCTTGGTACACATCTCCATTCCTTTCCTCAAACCCTTTCCTTCTCCCCTGTCCCTCTCTCCATCTCTTGATCCCTTTTCCCTTTGAAGATGATCTATCTCTTTACTTTCTATTGTATCTCTTATTTTGCTCTTTATTTATAATTTGGATTTTTTTTTTTGTATTGGGGATCAAACTCATGACTTTGTGCTTGCAAAGCAGGTGCTTATGCCACTGAGCTAAATCCCCAGCCCCTATAATTTGGATTCTTGTATAAGAGAAACCATGTGATAATTGTTTGTGTGTCTGATTTATTTCACTTAACACTATAATTTCAAGGTATATCCATTTTCCTACAAATGATGTAAGTTTATTTTTCTTTACAGCAGAGTAGCACTCCATGGTAGATGAAAACCACATTTTCTTTATTCATTTATCTGTTGATGGACATATGGGCCATTTCCAAGATTTAGTTATTATGAATTACACTGCTATAAGCGTGGTTATGCATGTATCACTGTAATATGATGTCTTTAACTTGTTCAGAAGGATACCTAGGAGTAGAACGGCTAGATCAAGTGGATTTTCTAGTTTTAATTATTTTGAGGAATCTCCATAGTGATTGTACTAGCTTACATCCCCACCAACAATGTAGAAGAGTTCCTCCCCCCCCCCCAGTGTTTGTTATAATTTTGACCATTCTTTCTGGGGTAAGGTGCAATCTTATTGTTTTAATTTGCATTTCTTTAATGGCCTGTTATGGTGAGCATTTCTCCATGTGTTTATTGGTCATTTGTACTGTTTCTGTATTTACTCATTTCACTTGTCCATTTTTTTTTTTGAATCAGACATCATTTTCTAGTGTATTTTTTATTTTTATTTATTTATTTATTTTGGTGCCGGGGATCAAACTCACGACCTCGCACTTGCCAGGCAGGTGCTTTCACCATTGAGCTAAACCCCTGGCCCCCACTTGTCCATTTTTTGATTGGGTCTTTTGTTTGGGAGGGGTCTAATTTTTTGCATTCGTCATATATTCTAGATATTAGCCCTCTGTCTCAGAAATTCCTAGGAAAGAAAAATTTCCCATTCTGTCCCCAACTCTCCTATCCCTCTTGCAACGTAAGACAGTTTCTTTTACCTGAGAGTTCTTTTTACAAAATAGATATATCTGTTTTTAACACACATGGCTGCACACAAGGAGATTCTAGATTCCAAGAGGGTAAGTGTACAGTATAGCCCTTTGCCTTTCAAGTGCCATACCGAGAGTTGATACTTAATAGCTATTTGCTGTTTGATTTTCCCTGACTCCTATGTACTTCTGGCAAGGTCTTAGTGTTTGGGAAGGAGTGAAAACTCTTCATGCCTCTTAAGGACTGGAAATTCTATCTTACAGCTCATCTCTGGGGATGAATTATTTCATGCAGTCCTCTAATATTAAGCCCTACCAGGAGTGGCTGTCTTGAGAGGTCCTTGAGGCAATGCAGGCACTTTATGCACCCATCCCTCCTCTTTCTCCAGGACCTGACCGTAGCAACACACAGCTCCACCATAAAATGTGTCCCTTTTGAGCTGGGCCATAGGAAGGGGTCAGCTCTCTGCTTTGTTGTAAGGATCATTCAGCCAAGCAAGAAATATCTGCTCCAGGAAACCCAGCACCAGTTGCTGTGTATGTGCATGCATGTATGGACACACACACGTGTGTTAGTGTAGGAAGAGGAGTTGGCTGAGGGAGAAATCTCTATGTGAGGAATGGGGTCCTCTCATACCACACACCTAGAAGACCAGCATTTTCACAGAGGTGCTGAAATGAGTCTTCAAGTGAGAGACTCATCAGCTGAGTCCTGGGGTAGGCCATGAAGTTATTTACACTTGAAAACATTTTTAAACACCTGCTATATTCTTGCTTTAAAAAAGGAAAGAAGCTTTGAGGAAAATAACAAAGAGGAGGATGTTTGGGTGATAGATAGTTCCCATGACTGAGCAATTGCTGAGTTTGCCTGAGTGGAATAGTTGATTGTGAGACCTTCAAATACAGTTGTGTCTTTTGAAGGTCATGTGTATCATTGTTGGTCTAAATTGAAATTTTTTGCCCTATTTTCAGTTTAAGGAAAAACATTTCTCCTGACTATTTGAGAACGTACGTTGCTTGGCCTCTTGACTGGCAAGTGGCTGATTTATGTTTCCTCCTCCCATTCTCATCTGGAGGTTGCTTTTCAGAGGTTCAAGGGTTATTTCAGGACAACCACTGTTTTTGTTGACATTGCATATTGTATGACATTGTTGTTTTGCTCGGCTTTAAATGTGTAAATCTAGAAAATAGTTTTGGGTTAGGTATGTCTGGTTAAGAGATCCAGAAAGATAGGGCTGCAGGATTTGCTGGGCCAGCTGGGCACCCAGGGCAGTACAGAGCCTGCCCACTCAGTATTGATTTTATTTATTTTTAGTAAGGTTAAATGAACCATTTAGAAATACAGTAACTCCCTGATTTACATACATTCGAGCTGTGAATTTTCACAGATACAAATGGACTTTGTATGACAAACATTTGTAGGTGCAAACAAATTGTGGAAGTGGCTCATGCGTCTGCTGGACACTGTGCCAGCCGTGCTGCTGTGTGCTTACCCCACAGTACGATGGTGTACAATGCTTGACCAGAACCCAGGGTGTCCAGAAGCAAGAGGAAAAGCAGTGGTGCTGTGCAGGAGACTGCTAGGAAGCTCAAAGCAGTATACATGGTATATTTGTGTCAAGGGTGTATAAAATGCACTTTACAAACTTATATGACTCATGAGCATTCTGCCAAGACTCGCTCATAAGTCAGGGACTTACTGTGTACACTTCGGTGGTTTTTAGTGCAATCGCAGTGTTGTGAAACTGACACCTCAATTCAGGTCTAAAACATCCCCAAAAGAGATCTTCTGCCTGTTAAGCATGTGCTGCCTCCTAAGCTCTTGGAAGCCACTAATCTGCTGTCTGTGTGGATTTAACTCTTCTAGCTAGTTCATATAAATCAAATCATAACATGACCTTTTTGTGGTGTTTGACTTCTTTCCTTAGCATAACGTTTTCATCTATTTTGCAGCATATACCAGACTATTATTTCTTTTTATGACTAAATAATATTCTATCTTATATGGCTTTACCACATTTTTGTCCATTGGTTTGTGGATGGATGTTTTGGGTTGCCCCCCATTTTATCTATTATGAATAGCGGTGCTATGAACATGTATGTACAAGCATTCATTTGAAGACCTATTTTTTGTTTCTTTTGTGTATAGACTTAGGAGTGAAATTGTTCAGTCATATGGTAGCCCAGCATTTTCACTTTTAGAGAAATCGGCATTGGTTTCATTGGTTTAACTTCTGATTAGGGCCAACTAGGACTTTGCCAAATCATGAAATCTGAGTGTTAGAAACAACCTTTCAGCTTCTTGCACATTGTACGAAGCCTGTCTGTGACAAACCTCAGGGAAGCTCCTCTATTTAGTTATTTATTTGTACTGGGGATTGAACTAAGGACCTCATGCATGCTAGGCAAGCATTATATCACTAAGCTACATCCCCGGCCCTTCTCCTCCATCCTTTTCATGCACAATTCTACCTCCCAAGGATGACCATTCTTTTTACAGGCAGTCCTACCTGACAGCTTTCTCTAGTTCTGCCCTGTAGAGAAGTTTCTACCTAGAATCTGTAAACTTTTGGTGGGGTGTGGTGGGGAGGGTCCCACAGATGTGCTTCAATGTAGAGAGATGGAGGAAGTGTTTGTCATTTTCATCATTCATTAAGGGACACTCTAAACCACATTCTGGAGTGACCCAAAGATGTTACGTCTCTCTTGCATGCGGGCCTTTGAAGATTTGTTGGCAAATCATTACTTGATGGGCAGCTGCCCTCTGCTCACTTCTGTCACCCGGATGCAAAGACCAGTGAAAGATGATGCTTTTCTAAATGCCCACCTATAAGAGGGAGAGCCACGGCTGGGAGACTGGGAGAAAGAAGTGGGAGGCAAAAAAAATATATAGCAAGTTCCTCTCATAGACCTTACTGCCTATGACCTTGGCACCTGTGGTTTACCACAGATGCTGAAAGAATTTGCTATCTAGTGATTGTTTCTCTTGAAGAGAAGGCCATTTCTAGAGTGCTGAGAAAATCCTTGAAAGTTTTATAATTTTTGATGTTGATAGGGTGAGGAAAAATCAGAAGCAGCTATTTTGTAAACTACTTATTAAAGAATAACATGCACATGGAAGAGAGCACAATTGTGAAATAGCACAGGCCATGTGATTTCTTCTGTGTGAAATATAATGACTGACCAAATTTACTTATGTTGGAAATTAGGATGTTGGTTATTTTCAGGTACATGCACCTGGAAGGGAGTGTGTGGGCTACCCTGGTAATTGTCTGATTCTTAATTAGGAACAATCTTTCTGAATTAACAGAATTTCATGTATTAATTAGTATTCATGGAACTGAAGAAAAAACTCCTGGGGGTTAAAATGTCTCAGGCAGCAAGGCATTGTGTTTTGGTTATCTTTGGTTTCTGTCTCCCTGGCATCCTCAGTCCATGTGTCTTGGGTAGTCTGATATATCTACTGTCCCCAAAAATGGGTATGTAGTCAAGTCTCGTTAAGTGACGGGCACATGGCTCAAGTCAGACCAGGAATCCACCCTGAGACTTTTTCTAGAACCACTGGGAAAGATGCACTAGCTCTCAGCCAGGGTTTCTAAGCTGGTAGGAGAGAAGCTTGCTGGCGGCTGTCTTTGCTACTCTTTGCAGACTGCCTACTGGGAATGAAGCCAGTACTAAAGACAGAAAACTCACGATTCCTAGTGACAGGGTATGTGACTCCAGCTGTGCTGAAAGCTATATCCACTCCTGAAATGCAGGAAGAAACAAATTTGTGTGTTCTTACTACACATAACTCAGAATACTTCTGTGACCAAGTGTGAGTTTCTTCATTCACATGCATTCTCATCAGCTGGGTGCCTTACAGTGGAATTCAGCTCCAATACCGTCTGCCCGGAATTAGCATCATACTTACAGTCTTGTTCAGTTGCACAAGACTGCCCCCCTTTCAGATCACAAGTCTCAGTTTTTTACCGGTGTTTCTGACTCTCTAGCTGTAAAATCAGAGCCCCCACGATCTGTCCCTTGGGTTCAGTAACTTGGTAGGATGGCTCACAGAACTCAGGGAAAGATTTGCTTATGTTTATCTGTTTGTTTTATGATTCAAGATGATGAAGGATACAGATGAACAGCCAGATTAAGAGATGCATAAGGCAGGGGAGGGGGAAAGTTTGTGAAGCTTCTGTGCCCTTTCAGGGTGCACTGCCCTCTTATAGTTTTCACGTGTTCAGCAATACAAATGCTCTCTGAAACCCTGTCTTTTTGGTTTTTATGAAAACTTCTTTACATAGGAATAATTGAATAAATAACTGGTCTTTGGTGATAACCTCTGCCCTTCTCCCCTTCTGAGCTATTGAGGGTGAGGTAAGGTGGATTGGAAAGTCTAAATCCTCTAATCACCTGGTTGGTACCCTGAAAACCAATAATCTCAATTAGTATACAAAAAGACACTTTGGAAATCCCAAGGACCTTAGGAGCTAGGTTCTAGGAAGCAGAACGAGCAGCAAAGATCTCTTTTTTGTTGTGAATTGCAGAGTCACAGTTCCTCATGGACTTGCCATTTACACATATGAGTCAATTCCCTGTTCTACTTCTACTCTTCAGTTTGGTTTCTGTGCTTTTCCCCAAAGGCTCTGACTGATTAAAACAGGTCGGTTTGACCTGTTTGAGCAGGTCAATTGGAACCGTTAGACTTACTTGGATGTAGCTTTTAGTCTCTGTGAGCCCTGGTAGATGGACATGGTAATGGCTCCAAAGCAGAGGCTGGGTTGATGGTATAGCTTAGATCTCCCCAAAGGTCGTGTTTTTAGAGGGTGACTGGATCAGGCAGCACTGTACTCATCAATGGATTCTTGTCTCCCGTTCTCCCTTCTCCCTCTGCTTCCTGGATGTCGTAATTGAGCACCTTTTCCTCTGCCATGCCCGTCTACCATCCCTAACCTCTCCTCCTCGAAGTTTTGGGTGTCAGGTAATGTGTCTTAGCGATGAGGGGGCTTTCAAAGTGGCCATTGGGTTGAAGGGATGGCTGAAGGGATCAGTTCTGAAGCTGTTGGTTGTTTATTCTTACCACGTGGATCACAGAGCACTTCCAGGTGCCAAGTGGCTCACACTGGTTTAGCCCAGGAGGCAGCACTGAGTGCTATAGCCCCCAATCTCTGAATGCAGCCCCACATCTGTGAGACAGGGTACCAGTGACGCAAGCATATCGCTTGGTGGGACCTCACTAGCCTTTTGAAAATAACCAAGAAGAGGCCAGTAAAGATCTTCCATTACCCAGTTTATGCAAACTCTGTATTTTAATAAATTCCCAGTTGTAGAATACACTCAAGAGTTCCAAGATGACAATCTTAAGAATAAAATTGTTAAGCTGTCCACACTGGGTAGGGAGAGAGATGCAGTAAATTAAAACTGTCTAACATGGAGGTGATGCGGACAGTGTCTTGGGTCTCCTCTGTAAATTTTCAGCTGTTTACTGGAAGGGAAATATTTTTCAATAAAATATTCAGTGATTTGTCACAAGAGACTCTCATCGAATTAATCAATAGCCATCCTTGCTTTTTGCTTGTCAACATATCATGGCTTATGTTCTGCCTGGAAGTCCATTCAGGGCTGGTAAGTACCACAGTATTGTATGAGCACCAGTTGCAGTTTTGTGCAAGACTTTGTGCTGAATCCCACTAATTTACCGATACCAAGTAACCTTATTTCAACTCAATTGTTCAACCCTCTTTGACTGATTTACCTAGTTTCCTATGAACAGCTATAAGGTAACAAAAGACTTCTACGAGAGCCACAGGAGGACAAGTGTGGTGATGCATATCTGTAATCCCAGTACTTAGGGAGGCTGAGTCAGGAGGATTGCAAGTTCAAGTTCTATTTGGGTGATTTAGTGAGATCCTATTTTAAATTTTTTTTTTTTTTGTACCAGGGATTGAACTCACAACCTCACACTTGCCAGGCAGGCGCTTAAGCCACTGAGCTAAATCCCTGGCCTTAAAATAAAAATTTTAAAAAATATAAAGGGCTGGAGATATACAACACCCCTGGATTCAATGTCCTCCACCCCCCCAATTCCACAGGAAAAAATATTTTAGATCTTAAAAATGCTTTGCAGATAGAACCACATACACCTATATGACTGAAAAGAAGCTTATAGATGACCCCTAATTCAATCACCTTATTTTACAGGGAAGTGAGTTCCCCAACCAGTGACAGAGCCACACTGGGCCCAGGTCTGTGGTGCTAAGTGGAAGCAACATCCACTGGCCCCTTAGAACCGTGATGGACTCAGCCATCTCGCAGAACACCAGGCCAGGCTTCCTTATTGGAAAAGGGAGACTAGAGCCAGGGAAAGTCCCGCTACTGTTCAAGTCCGTGCTAGCACATGTCCTTTGTGTATCTTCATGTCCTCATGAGATGCTAAATGGGGACTGGAGTAACCACAGACCTTTCAATAATTGCATTTTTAGCTACTGTTCCAAATTCCTCCTCCCCTTGTGTAGCTTACAGGAGTGGTTAAAATAGTGCAGATGGGATGCTTTAGGTTTCGTCTCTTTTCTTTCCCTTCCTCTGGTGGGGAAGCTAGAAAGCAGTAGTATGCAAAAGGAAAGTGTGCCAGTAAGCTCTAGCTGGATAAGTCTGCTTCTGAACTATGCCACGATCGTGAGAATTAAAATCAGCACATGTGCAGGGCTCTTTATAGAGCAAGTGTTCTGCTTAGTGCTTTTCGTGAATTCTTTCACTTAATTCTTACAAAACCCTAGGAGGCAGACCTTGCTGTTGGCCCACTTCCCTCACAAGGAAACTGAGGCTCAGAGAGGTCGCGTACCTTGCTTAGTTTCAACCAAGGCTACAAAGAACAAGCTTCAGTCACTAAGGAAGACAACAGTCCTGAAGAGCAGCAATGAAAATCACATTTTTGGAATGTTTCAGAGATTGCACGTTATGAAATCCACACTGCATTGGGGTTTTTTTTCCTCCAGAATCATCTCATGCCAGGTAGCTGAGAAAATGGTAGTCCATCTCACCCCAGATGGAATTTGCAGCTGTACCCTCAAACTTTCTCACACCTGCAGGTCTGATAATAGAAATTCTTTACCTGCACTAATTGAAAAATCTTGAGAGATCTGGGCACAGGTGCGCCCTCATTTGGCTGAGCATTTTGTGTGTTTGGGAAAGTGTGCTGGGTTTGTCAGTGCAAAGAGCACAGGGCCTCTGCGCAGTTTCTGAAGGCCACTGGCAGATTCCTGGGGAGAGAATGATACCGTCACATCAGTTCTCCTTCCCGTCTGGTTCTGCACTGTCTAAAAATATTCCTGACAAACAGCTAATGGGCATTTTGGCCACACAGCTCTAAACCGCTGCTGCCATTTCAGATGGAATGCTTTTCCTGCAGGCCCGCTTGTCTTGATTCATACCACTGGGATAAATTCAGCCATTTCATGGAACGTCACAACCACCTCCTCACCAGAGGCTCTTTAAAAACAATAAAATGCTTCTTTGCATCTTTTAGCAGCAGTGCATGTTTATCTGCTAGTCAAAAATAAGGAAAGGAAAGGAAAGGAAAGGAAAGGAAAGGAAAGGAAAGGAAAGGAAAGGAAAGGAAAGGAAAGGAAAGGAAAGGAAAGGAAAGAAGGAAAGGAAAGGAAAGGAAAGGAAAGGAAAGGAAAGGAAAGGAAAGGAAAGGAAAGGAAAGGAAAGGAAAGGAAAGGAAAGGAAAGGAAAGCTTTCGGGCAGCACAAATCTGTAGTCTCTCAGTGAGTATTGTTCAGTGACACACAGGGGAGGACCCCAGCCCTTCAGAAAAACAGCTGACTCTGAGGTTAAAAGAGAACAAGGGACATTTAAAAAAAATTTACAGTTTTAGTGTAGATTGCTACAACCTTTTTGGAAAGTGTGCTTGCAATATACACTCAAAACGCGCGGCCTGGCACTCACTGGTTCCTTTTCTATAAATATATCTAGAAGAACCAGTTGAAAATAGACAATTTTGGGCCGGGGACTTAGCTCAGTGGCTTAAGCGCCTGCCTGGCAAGTGCGAGGTCGTGAGTTCGATCCCCAGTACCAAAAAAAAAGAAAATAGACAACTTTATATTCATTAGAGCATAATAATGAAAAAAAGGACCATAAACTAAATGCTTAGTTATAAAATTAATAAAATAAATGACGGTGGTCCACTTGTTGTAGTATTATAAAGCTCTTAGAATGTTAGTCTGAAGAATTACAGTGATATAATAAAATGTGTAAGGTAAAAGCAATGAAAATCCAAGCTTAACATTGCATCTGTAGTATGATCTCAGTTGGGTGCAAAATATCACACACACACTTCAGGATAAGATTTAGGCAATCTAAAATTATGGCTTTCTCTGACTGCTGAGATAGTGGGTGACTTTATTTGTCCTGGTGAGTAGCAGATTCTTTTTGTAAAGACTCTGCCTCCTAGATTTGTCTTTTCTTTGTGGGGTTTTTGTTTTGTTTTGTTTTGTTTTTGTACCAGGGATTGAACTCCCAACCACGTGCTTGCAAAGCAGGCGCTTATACCACTGAACTAAATCCCCAGCCCCGCCCAGGTTTTTCTTAGAGATTGTATATAGGTGTCCATAGTTTCACAGTAAATTCAAATCCATAGCTTTCAAGTCCAAAATAGGTATGAGTTTCATAGCTTGTTGTTGGCCCACATACAGTTAAAGAGACACTTCTTTCTTTCCTTTTTTTTGTTTTTTTAGCTAGCAACTTGCAGTGTAGCTCAGGCTGGCCTTGAACTCACTATGGAGTCCAGGCTGGCTTCAAACTCATGGCAATCCTCCTGCCTCGGCCTCCTGAGTGCTGGAATTACAAGCATGTGCCACCATGCCCAGCTAAAGAGACTCTTGAAATTAAAATTCCACCCCAGTTCCCCTCTCTTGCTAGCTGAGAGCCTTGGAAAAAAGCATTGAGTGGTTTGAGTTCATCTCATTTCCAAGTCTGTTAGAAGAGGAATGGATTGGCCAGTGCCAGTTCTGGGTGAACCCATGGAGCAGACAAGCATGTGTGCCTCTGCTAACATTTGGGGACTTGCTGTTCCTCCTCAGTGCTCCCCACTTTGCTACCATTCTCTTGCTGTCTGCACTGCTTGTCTCAGGATCAGTCCTCAGTGAAAAAGATCTGGTTCATTCCTTCAAACACACATTTATTAAATACAAGATGCATTGGCCATGTATTTAATGCATTGATAGAGTACAGTGAATACTTAGTCATAACGCTGCCTAGAGGTGGCTAGATTTTCATAGGAAAAACCAAAGTCAAAGGGCAACTCTTTCTTGGGCAAATTTGCAGAGTCAGGGCCAGGAAAGGCTCTGGCCAGTGTGGTAGGGCTTTAAGGAGCCAGTTTAGTTGCCAAGGGCCACAGCTTCATATAAAAGTCCTCTATTTATAAATAGATGCACTTGTAGAAAGTCACTTTCTCTCCTTAAACTGTCACAGACTCTGCATCCACACATCAGATACAGCAACACTTCCTCCAGAGGGTTGTTGTGAAAAGCCACACAAATGAAATGATCCTCGGCGAAGTATAAGGTGGAGGCTGCCTTTTGGAAGCCCATGGCCTGATCTCGTTGAAGATGGTTTTGTTGAGTTTGCAAAGAGACTGAATTTGTTGTCAACATTTGAAAAAAAAATTAAGGAATTTAACATTTAAAATGTGAATGATTTAAAACCAAAAACAAAAAAGAAAAAAAACCTCCCTTATGTCCTTGCATTTTTCTGGCACCAGTCTGCTAAAGCTCAGTGACTGTTCCCTGTCAAAGAAACCCAGGCCCTAGCACCACCGGCCCCCCACACTTGCGTCTGTTCCAGCAGAGGTTGGTGGGGAAGGTCTGCGGCTGTGAACTCCCTACCCTGAGTCCCTGCTCTACCTTTTGCTGGCTGTGTGACTTCCGCCAATCTACTAAACCACCTGCAAAGCCTTAACTTGCTTGAGCCTCTCACGCCGCAATGGGGTAGCATCCGTATCTTCTCAGAAGACCAAGTGAAACCCGCATGTGATACACTCAGAATGATGGCTGGCACACAGAGCAGTTTGATCAGAGGACCCTGCTTGGTCTCTAGGCATTTGGCTCTCTGCATTCTGCTAGAACCATGATGAATCTTTCAGAGCTTCCAGTGATACAACAGCCCACTGCAGCCCACGTGCCATAGGTTCACTGCCACTCTGCTAGAGGATGTCAATCAAAGGACAGCTACTGTGCCTATCTGTCTATCCAACTATTTAGTCATTTCTTTGCCTATCTGTCGATCCATCTATTTCTCTGCCATGTATTATCTGGTAGTTCTGGGTGAAAAAAATACATTTCTAAATAAATTCAGGCACTTTCAAATATTCTTTCAGACTAGCCAGTCCATCCTTCCCTTGGGAGGATGTTTTATGATTAGGGTTAGTACTCTTCTCCCTGGTGAGTTCTGCCTGCCATACATTCATTGATCTTGACCTACTCTGAATCCTTGTAGCACTGAGGCTATATAATGTACTTGCATATTTGATTATATCCCCCTTGTTATATATGCTCCTTGCTGCCTGTCTTCTTTTCAAAGGGTGTGAACTGTCATCTTTTTATGTTCTTGTGTCCTGCATGATACTGAGCAAATTGAAGATAATAAATTGTACATGGAACAAAGAGCCAAAGTTACTGCTAGAAAAGGGATGAGTGACTCTTTTGAAGACAGGTATGGAGGAGCATCCAGGTTCTTACAGGACAAGTCATTCGTAACAGTGACATGCATCTGTCCCTTCATCTAATCATCTCTGCATTTCAGAGGCTGGAAGTAATGACAAAATATCTCTAGACTCAGTTAATTGGCTCAGTTAACATCAGATGTGATTTTCAGGACTACTCTTTCCATTTTTTTTCTTTTAATTGTGCCTGTTTTATAGTACTAATCACAAACAACAACATCCTAATACCATAACAGCATTATTTGGGGCTGGTCTCCAAATCCCGTGGAACTGGTTTTGCCTAGGGAACTCTGAGGTAGTTTCTTTCTAAAGAGTTTATTGGGGGAGTTCTATTCCTTACCACAGTTAAGCCATGACAAAAGGTCCTTTTGAGGGCAATGTCTTGGTTGTTGTTTCAACCTGGTTCTGATTTTTTTCCATTTCTGATTCACACTCATGTACTGAAAACTTATGAGTTCCTTGAGATTTGCACAAGGCTGTGTTTGGTTTCTTTCAAAACTAGGGTACCGGTCACCCATGTTTACCAGTCACTAACAGCAGGGTCAAGTGGGTCTGTCATATCATTATTAGCTTTTTTTTAAAGGCTCTGTTACAAATGTCCAAAAAAGGGCCATAATTCACTTTCAAAAGAAGGGAGCGGGTGGATAATTTGCTTAAAGAGAAAAAAGAAAAAAAAAGAGAGAAAAAAGAAAATAGCTTGCTTCAAGATTGCCCATTGATATCGATATTTGAATGAATCATACCTTCTTTTTACTTTTGGCATTTATTCTCGCCTCCAGGAATTATCTATTATCTTGATGCTAATTTGGAAAAAAAAAGAAGAAAAAGATTTCTTTTTTGTAATTTGAGCAGGAAAGAATCTTACTGTAAAGACACTATGTTCTCTTTCTCCCTTTATTGTATGCATAGTTATTAAGGCAAAAGATACATTCAAATCATTTCAGAAGGCTTGAGCAACCTTACTGAAAAGCTTGGTCGCGCTAAATTCTACTGGTCAGATGCGAAGCTCCATCTGGAGGGAAGCAGTGGATGGTGAGCCGCTCTACCATTGGTGTCCTCTCCCCAAGGATGGTCTCAGTTCCACATGGCAGCAGCTTTAAAGGTCACCTGGAATAGGAGGGCACACATTTCCTTTGTATCCACCTTCATAATTCAATTGAAGAGACCGTGGGTCCTAGACATGCCCATTGTCTTGTTTCATGTGTCCCAGTGTCTTCTTTTTTTAGTACCTTTTTAATGTTTGATTTTAAGTAATATTTTTCATATTAATAAGAAATTCATACTTATTAAGGACAAATTAGAAAATATAATGGACCCAAGAGGGTTCAAAGACTAATAATGTCACCCAAGAAACACAGTGCCTCTGTAGGTGTTTGTAAAGTTTTATTTTGTTCATGACTTTTATTCCCAGCCTATACACTAGTAATATGTAATAAGTGCTCAATAAAAATTTTTTTAAAAATGGATTCAAGCAGATATCGCTAGTCTCCCCCTCCAGGAAGCTCTCCAACATCACTTGAGCCTTCATTTCATGTTTCACTAACAGTGGCCCCAACCACCCTCATACTCCCTTCCTTTGCATCACCTGCCTCTCAGCATTGCACCTAACACCTTGGAGTCTTCCCTAGTTTTGGGAAACATGCTATTGATCTTTTAATCCTTCCTGTCCTCCTCCTTCCCTTTCTGAAGGTGAGCAATATTTTTAAGGTTACATGTCTTCTATTCCAGGTTATATACTATGTTACTGTGTCCTATCATAATGAAATAGTTACCATTCATTGCATATTTTTGTAGTAAGGTGTTTCCTAGCCCACTATCCATGTAGATGGATTTCCCCCTTCTAATATCAACAAATAAAATTCTAGGAAGCACATTACATTAAATCTAAGCAGAATTTATCTCAAACATGCCTTCTACCATTGCCAAAATCTGTGAGAGGAAAAAAGCCAGTGAAAAGTGATCCATAGCTCCCAGTGTAAGGCCTAGAATTATAGCAGGCCACTGCATAGATTGTCCCTTAGAGCGACATAAACAGCCAACTACAGGGCTCAAAATAGAACTTGGAACTCTACTTGGTTTGGTCTAACTGGAAGTCAGGAATGTTGGTTGGATTCCGGGCATCCTGGGCAGGAATTACTGCCAGTCCCCAAAGAAATGAGACAATGGTCTTGACTTTGCCCAAGACAAATGCCTAGATGCAAGCAGGGCAGGGCTTTTATGGCTTTGCCTTCATGTCCTTAGGAAGTTGAAGCCTTCCTGAGTGGCCTCCTGGACAGAGGAGGAATAGACCAGTGACAGCAAATCAGTATTGGCTCCTGAGTCAACTTACTTTCGTAGCTGTCCAGAGAAATGTTTTGAGAAGACTTCATGCCATTGTCTACAATCAGTGAAGCTGAAGTCTATTAGCAGTGACTTCTGTGGGTATGGAATTGAGAAGTGGAAAAGCAAACTGTGGTCCATTAGTAATGTCTTCCATGGGTCTGGAAGTGGAAAGGGGACTAGAGATTGTGCTTTTAAAAAAATAGTATTTTAAATTATTGTTCTTGAGCAAAAGGCTTTGTGAGTCGGGTGATCATATGACTTTCCATCAAATACTTTTGAGGGTTGAGTTTGCATCTAGCTATGCTACTGAATTTGGTTATTAAATCTAGAAGTATTTTGGTGGAGTTTTGGGGATCTTCTATGTAGAATATCATGTCATCTGCAAATAATAATTTCACATTTTCCTCTCCTATCCTTATTCCTTATATTTCTTTCACTTGGCCAATCACTCTGACTAATGTTTCCATAACGATATTGCATAGGAGTAGTGACAGTGGACATCCTTGCCTTGTTCCTGATTTTAGAATAAAAGTGTTCAGCTTTTATCCATTTACTATGTCCATCAAATACTTTTGTTAGTGAAAGGAGATCTATTATTTGAGGACAACAGAAGCAAGTAAGTACCTAGGATACTCAGTTCTCAAGTGG
Organism: Dolichotis patagonum; assembly: GCA_004027295.1. Lineage (NCBI taxonomy): Eukaryota > Metazoa > Chordata > Mammalia > Rodentia > Caviidae > Dolichotis > Dolichotis patagonum. The sequence goes on from PVJX010005815.1 coordinate 42,882, forward strand.
AAAGATGCTGTCTTCACCCACATTTCAGGGGCTGCTTGGGCAAGATCTGCTTCTACTATGCTTAGCACTCCTACAGAGCCCTTTGAGTGGGGCGAGTTTTTGTCATAGCGGAGAAAGGACTTTTTTTTCTCATTCATCTTTAGGTTCATGGCTGAGGCCCCTATGCAAAAAGACAGATAAACAAAAGAATAGCCTACAAATTCATTTAATATAAATTTTATGTGTTACGAGTGCCTTTGGAAATAAAGATTCCCAAATGGCTAAATTTGTTTGTTGTGCTATGTGGCTTTGATGAAGAATGATGGTTGGAAACAACAGGATGCAAAAAGAAGTTATGAAATAATGGTGGTAAGCTGGGTGGGGGGCTTAGCAAGGCCTATTTGCTTAGCTTCCTGTGTCTTCAGAGCTAAGAATGTTCATTACTTTTCCCTGGGTATGGGGAGGGCACCTCTCTACTGAGGGTCTTAGGACAAAGGGATAAGGGTGGCCCCACTTTTGTTGTCTCCTCTCATGCCAAGATGTCACATCTGAGGGTACTACTGTGTCCTGAGCCCCACCAGTCCCAAGTCCCCACTTGAATAGTGACCAAAACATTCACTTCCTTTTGTCCTCAACACACTTGTGCAAAGGGGTTCCCAGTGAGAGCGACATGGCTTGGTGACTTCTCTTGGACACTGTCCATCTTCCAGGCCATATTCAACCTTGACTGCTGCTCCCCCTTGGTGACAGAACCATCAAATCCTGTGCCACTCTGTGTTTTCCAAATGTCAGGGTTCCCTTCCCTGTGGTGTGAATGGCCAGGTAAACTGACCTCAGAGAGCTGGCTTCCCAAAAATACGCTTGCACAGTTGCACCATCGAAATCCCCTGGCATCATCCCTACCAGTGCAGAGCCCTCTCCCCAGCCCGTGGGTCATGGTAACTGACTGCAGAAGCCTGTTAGCTGAACATGAGCAAATTAGCATTCCCTAGGTATGTTGTGTATTTATTTGTCTTTGTGAAAATTTCAGACCCACTTACAATCCATGAACATCCCCATTTCTCAGCTTACCATGAAAGAGCTCAGGCTACGTGGGACTGAAGTCACCAATTAAAAATGCTGCAGTGAATGGCTGACCTTTCACTGCAGAGATTCCTTCTGGAAAGGCCTGGTTGACAGTGTTCCTGGTGTGTTGCCCTCGCTCCGATGAGCTGCCTGGGCATATTAGCCCCGCTTCCCAGACGGGCAGTGAAGTATTTGATCAGACAAACAATGTCTTTGACCTACCACAACTCATTCATTTGTTTTGTTATTTTAGTTGCCATGTTGAGATAACAGTGTTGGAGTCAGGACTTTGGACTTAGTTGAAGAGTGTTAGAGTGTGACTTTGGAATTGTCGTTTTGCCTACTCACATCCCATCCCTCTTCTATAAAGTGGCGAGGTGGACCAGTACAGTGATCATCAAGTGGTTTTAGGAATGATGCCCCCTTTTCAAAACATAACAATAATTACAACACCCAAACCCCAGGCAACTCTGACTCTCAGAGGAGGCAGGTTGGGTCTTTCAGATTCCCCCAGCAGTAGCCTGTGTGATAATTCTCTCCTGCTGCCTGCTTTCTGGCCATCTTTCGGGAGGAGGCTGTTCCCTGCATGTAGGCATTCCTGGCAGGAGGTGGATGGGAAAATTAAAGGAAGTGAAATTTAAATCCCTCCAGTTTGCTGTTTGTCAGCAGCTCTGCTCACACGCTTGGTTGGGCTGGGGGTTGAAACCAAAGACTCGGAGAAGGTTTTAGGTTATCTGTGCATTGCAATTCCAGGTGTTAGAATATCTGTGCATTGCAGGGACAGATTTCAGGTTGTCTATACATTGCAATTCTGGTAGAGGGGGTGCACCTGCACTGCTTCAGGGAGCATCTAGTGTTTGTGGATTGCCCTGTTCTATGTCTCATCCTAGCACTGGTCCTCTAACATAATGGTCCCCAGGCCTGCAAAGCAGCACTTAGAATTATCCTGATCTTGGGATGCACCGGTCCCTTTTCAGCACTTGTTTACAAATTTATGAGCATTCCTAAGCAACCAAGCAAGGTAGAAGGGACTTCATCAATCACTACTTCCTAAGGTCTCCTATTTTACATTCATGTCTTAAATTCTGGCAAATTGGAAGGGAAAGTTTATTATTTTTAAGTTGTTCTCTTGCTTATTTGCCTCTTGGTGGATCTGAATTTGCCTTGAATGTCAGGAATGATTCTCTGTCTGTGTCTCTCTGGGCCTAGATCAGTGGCACACGGAGGATCACAGAATTGTTTGTTTTTCACAGGGTGGATACATGAGCGAATGTGAGCACAAACCTGAGAGAACGATGGAATTGGCTTGGCAATAAGACATCTGTCTTCATGATGCTCAGCTGATTCCAGAGTGAGGAAGGTGATGGCGGGGTCCTAATGTCTTTATCTTCCCGAAGCTTACCTGCATTACCTCTTTTTCTCCCTCAAATGCCCCTGGATTGGTCTGCAGGCCGCTACATCTACCCCCAACTGAGCTATCCCTGGCTCTCGTTTCTCAGAGAAGATCTTGGCAAGGATAAGGAGAAGAGCAATGCTCATTAGAAAATTGTCATCCTGCTATGACATGGCAGTCTTCAGGCCTATGGTATCCTCGGTACTGTGGTTTCCAGACTCCTGGAGACTCCTGTAGACTCCTGGGCCATCTAGGTTGCTGAGCCAGAGTTTCTGGAGATGGCAAAGTGACTTAAAGTGACTTTAAGTGACTAGCGCTTGGAAACCACGAGAACATATCTGGTCCTTTTTATCCAATGTCATTGTCTGCTAAGGGTCCCCAGGAACGATCTTTGGGTCACACACCACTTTGTCCTCTCTAGCCCCTGCTTCTGTACAACTCTGACTTCTGTACAGCTACTCACAGCCTTTCTCTCACATGTAAGTTCTGTTCCTGTTTGCCTTGATTTCCTCCTCAAGCGGCCTTGGAAACTCAGCTCAGCTATCTGTCTTCCCTGCCCTCCTGTAGCTACCCTTGTGTCCTCCTTTCTGATTCCCGATGGCTCTTTTAGGTACACACCACCCACTAGCCCTTATTGCAGTCATTCATTAAACAGTGAACTGTTGTGATATGCCAGGCACTCATTAAGATGCAGTGATGCTGAGCAAACCAAAGAGAAAAAAAGAAAACTCTGTCTCCTTGAAGCTTATGTTCTAGAGAAGACAGGAAGAATGGCATGCATTGTATGCTAAGGGTGGACCCTGAGAAGCAACCAAAGCAGGGTGAGAAGGAGCTGGCTAGTGAGGGGTGCCAATCAAGGTAGGGTATTTAGAAAGGCTTAAGGGCATCACAGGTGGAGGACATTCATATGGTGCAGAAGGAAAGGCAAGTGCAAAGGGCCTGAGGCCAAAGAATTTTTACTGCATTCAAGAGCAAGCAAGAGGGCCACAGTTCTAGTATATTTCTAGAAGGTAGAGGGGCTGCTGGGCTCTTAGTGGGTGCCTGGAAATATCTGAACATCTGGGCTTGCAGCGAAGTGAGCAGAATAGATCAGGGAAAGGCAGAGCAAGGTTACTGAGCCACCATAAGGATATCAGATTTCATGCCAAGTATAAAGAGATGCCACTCAGTGGTTTGAGAAACGGCAAAATGATGAAACTGACCTTTTCTCCAGTGTGGAGTCCACACTATGGGGTCAGGTCAGGAGCAGGGAGACCCTCTGGGAGGCTCTTGCTGAGGTGCAGGTGGGATATGAGAGCTTGGGTTAGGAGGATGACAATGAAGATAATGAAAGAGATTGGACTCAGGATGCATTTTGAGGGGAGAGGCTATGGGTTTTGAGCACAGATTGGATGGGAGCCAAGGCTGACATCCAAGGCTTTTATATCCAAACCTGGTGGAAAGATGATGCTAAACCCACGAGCCTGCTTGAGAGTTTCATTTGAAGAAGGCAGGAACTGTACCTGCCTTCTTCAAATGTGGGGCATACTCTCCAAGCAAGGAGCCAGGTCCCAGCTGCTGCATTAAACACCAGGTTCCCAAACAACCAGGGCTATGGGTTGGTGATTCTCTGAGGCATCAGCATCCCAGGAGGTGCTTGAGTGCTCTGGTGCACGAACTCCCTGTGAAGTAGCCCTCCCTGGAATGCAGCTCTCCTGAGGTGTTTAATGAGATACCGCCTCTGCCTACCTGAAGCTGGTTAGAGAAGAAGGTGGGAATAGAATCCAGAAATTCAACTGCCTAGCCCCCCCCTTCCCCAGTTCATCGTCTTTGGAGGATGGTTACTCACTGTTCTCTGCGCACCCAGTGTCTCTTTGCAGAGGCAAAACTCTCCTACTGTCTCTTGAGCGGATCTTGCTTGCTTTCCTTAATCGTCAAAATACCGCTGAAGCCCATTCCAAATACTGTTTCTCCCATGTGCTTTTCCTAATGTCCTGGCCATATGTGGTTTCTGACTCCACCAAACCACACAGTGTTTTGTGCCTTTCTTGTGACATCATCTTCTCCAGTATGATACCCAATCTTCTGAGCTAAAATGATCACTGTGAAAGGCATGGGCATTATTATTACCTGTGAGCCCCTGCCCAAAACCCAGCTCAGCTGCTTGACCCCAGCAGGCACTGATAAAGATTACTCAAATCGAATTACAACTGATATTTTCAGCTGCTGCAGAACACTTGTCACCTAAGGGAGATTTGAACCAAGAATCAAATAGCCAAATGTCTAAGATGTGTCAAGAAGATAACAAACAAATGAAGTGGGGTGTATACAAGAAAAACTTTTGTAGACACCTTTATAAGAAAGATTTTTCTTTCTTTGCAACCTTCAGTAAGCAAAAGCACAGTGCATGTTTGATAGCAAAGGGCATGAGTGCAGGTTTTCTATGTAGGAGGCAATAGGGAAGGGTGGAGACTAAGTGAACAGAGACCATGTGTCATCGTTCATCTGAAGCTGACAGCCAAGCCATGGCCCCAATCATTGCCATGGTGTTGTTGGATAATTGCTTTGTCAGGAGAGGTTGCAAATTCAAACCTTTTGCATGAAAAAACCCTGATTTTTATATTGATACCAAGTGATTTCTTTTTTCTCTTCCCCTCCATGCCAGATGGCACCATTAGAAAGGCCTGGCTACCAATTCAAAACCTGTAATTTATACACAGGTGTTATTAGGCTTTTTCCCCCTGCAAAAAAGTAAGTAAATTTGTTCTGAGGTCTCTCTAGCTTCTTTTTCAGTAAAAGGAGGAGGTTTGCACCTTGTTTTTGCTCTCTGGCATTCATGTCCCATTGTCTTGCTTCGATCCGAGTGGGAACCCCAGGGTTACTGTTATCTGTGTGTGCCCAGATCTCAGCTTCATATGCCAGAAGCACTTCTGTCGCTTGCCTTGAACTCTGCATCACAGGCTTTTTTGTTTTCCTCCAGGAGTGGTTTAAATGGAAGCTGCAGTCTTCTGCAAAGTATAATTGGTTTTAAATTGTAGGTTTAATAATAATGATGTTGGGCTTAATGCAGTGCCTCTCAGCCTTAGCTTGCAGCCCTTGGCAACCAGCACCTCATTGATCCCCATGCTGTCCTTGGGAGGGGCCAGCTGTTAGGGACTTGCGTCCCCCCAGCTCCGTTTTACAATGGAACTCCTGGGAGAAGGGCATGGAATGCTCACCTGTAGTCATGGGCCTTTGGACAAAGGAGCCCATGGGAATCCCGTTGTGCTCAGGGCATGGGGGACCGGAGCCTGGATTTGCAAGGTTCTTAGTTGCTTTTTTCCTCTTTCTTCAACTTCAGATCTCCCTGCAGCTCATTACAAACTCTATTAGAAGATGAGCTGAGAAACTCAAATTCCATGATGCTGTTCCTGTGTAGAAGATTTAATTGGGAGAGTGTATTAACTTAATTGGCTATCATCAGGCTTCTGGCTTCTTTGTGTATTTTAAGGAACTTTCCTCATTTTCTCTTACTGTGGCCAGTGGACCATGCTTTTAAAAGATTAAGTCTTGTTCTTTGGTCTCTCTGAATGAAAAGAGCTCTGGTACTGAAGTCAGAAAGCCTGGGTTCTGATTATGGCTCTTTCTGGAATGATCCATTCATACTTACCTTTCCTGATCTCATTTCCTGATGGGTTAGATGAGTAGGTTAAATTATTCAACCACGAAAATCCCTGCCAAGGCTCGTGATGGGTAACTTAAGGGTTTCCGTGAAACAACACAAAACTCCACCTTGAACATTTGGTGTGTTTCAAGAGTCAATCAAAATACCAATCTACATATGTTATACAACAGACTAACTGAGGCTTGGATAAGTGAGGGCTTGTTCAGCAAAAACTCAGCACTGACGTTATAAAAAGCGCGGAGAAGGATGTGGATCCTGTGTGATGTGGGTCGTCCTGCTTGAAAATTACAGGCACCCGAGTCAATGACAGGGTAGTGGTCGGTTTCCCAGGCACACCCACTAGACAAACCACTGACATCTAGAACTTGTGGTCTGGTTTGCTTCAGTGACAAGCAGCTCCCCATTTACATTGGTTTCTGAGCTGCCTCTGCTTTTACCACTGTTTCTGGATGGTTCTTTGTTTTTGTTGTAGAAAGGAGCAAATTATCGTGCAGGGAGAATGGGTGAGGGTCAAAATGAAAACATGGATGCTGAGGAAGTTTCTTGGGCTTGGAAGTCTGTGACAGCCATTATGACAAGCATTTGGTGGGGAAGTGATGCTTGCAGAGTTTGAAGGTAGTATTCCTAGGAGGCCCTGTTCTGTACAAATGTCACCTGCAGCAAGGTTCACCAGACACTCTACTGTATTCTGCTTCTGTCTCCTCTTCTGGGCACATTTTGTTCCTAATGGCTCTCAGACTTTAGAAATCATTTTTTTTTATCTTTAAGTGGCATGTTGCATGCTTTGCAGGGGAAAATGAACAACACATGCTAACAAGTTTTGTTCCTTCAAAGAAAATGTTCTTTCAAAAGAATTGAACCTTATGTGATAGGTACATCGGGAAGACATGACCCTTTTTCTAGAAACAATTTGCCCATCTCTATGTGAAATGGAATCCCAGCTTCTAAACGGCAGATATCCATAGACAGCCTGGCCTGGCCATGCCACATGGGTGAAGAGAGGAGCCTGGGCTGTGGGCCTGTGTGTTTACTACCCTCAAGACTCAAGAGTTAGAAGCAGCTCTGTGCCCACAGTGACTCCAAGTCTGAGAACCACAGTCAGTAGTTTCTGGCTTTAGATCTTGGCTACAGAAGACTATTGTCTTCAGGTGTCTTTTTTCTAGTTAGCATGTGTAATACATAGTAGCTGCATTCACTTGGGGTGATCACTTGTTATGCCTTTACCCACCCTTCCCTGTCCTTCCCTTTCTCCTTTCCCCCTTTGCCCTCATCCTATCCCTTCCTCCCAGAAGTCTTCCTCCTTGTTTCATACACTCTCTTCTTTATTGTACTCTTTAGTTAATGTATATTGTCTTCAGGTTTTTCTTTTTATGAAGGCCTGAAGTGTTGCTGGCTGCTGATGTGTTAACATATGTGCCTCAGATTTCCAAAAACGCCCTGGGCTTCAGAGAGGAATGGGGCACATGAAAGGCTGGGTGTGATGGAGAAGGACAGAGACAGCTGCTGAAAGGGTTGCATTCCTAGCAAGCACAGAACACTGCTACCTCTGGGACCTGCAGTTTGTCAGCTTTGACCACAGGGCACCAGGTCATGCAGGTCACCTCTGACCCAAGAGTCCCCTTGGGAACGAGGCCTGACACACAAATGGGTTAGAGAACCTCAGAATTTTGGTGATGGCCTATCGTACACTCTGAGAAGAGCCGAAGACTTTCTTCCTTCTGAGGATAAGGACCATTTCTGGTTTCTCACCAACTAGCACCTACCAAACAGTATCATCGTCCAATCACATGTGGTGAATGATTAATTAAAGGAAAGGCATAGGGAAATGTAGGAAGATCTCATACCAGTGCTTCTCAGCCATTCCTTTGGGCACATGTGGAGTCCTGTGTATGTGACAGACTCAGTCCCTGGGGAGCTCTGGCATCCTGTAGAGTGACAAGCCCTCTCCGGACACTTGGCACAGAAAAAGAATGTTGTAGGATACTGGGTGCCCTGTGGGGCCAACAAAGGAACTGCATGTGAGAAGGCACAGAGGCGGCCTGCACTGTGACAGCCTGCTCACTCACAGACCTGGCCTGGGGGACACCATGCCAAAGCACCTGTGCACTGCTGGGCTTAGCTGGTGTCTCACAAGCAGGAAGATGTCCTTCCTGCCACATCAGCCCTGCAGATGAGCACAAGACACATGCGCCCATAGGTCAGGCTCCCAGGAAGCTCCTCAGTGCTACAAGTAATCCAGTTAATTCAGCAAATAGAAGAAAGAAATTTAAATCCCCACTACATATATTGTAGATTTTATCTTGCATGGAATCCAGTGACCAGGGCCGGTAGGTTACCATGTACAGAGAATATGTGAATGGAGGCGCTCAGGGCCTGGTACAGCTGTGGCGGAGGGGACACTCCCCAGGCATTCAGCACGTTCTTCAGCAAGGGTCCTTTTGTGAAAGGGAAGTCATGGCAGTTTTGTAGCATCTCCCTGTCCGGGCTGTGATTGCCACTGTGTGTGTGTGTGTGTGTGTGTGTGTGTGTGTGTGTGTACAGACTTTTGTCTCCTCCCTCCCCAAAGGCAGCAGCTGGGCCGCTGCTGTTTTGACTCAGCTGGGCTTCTCTTGCCTCTTGCCCTATAAAGTGCTCTGACTTCTGAGGGTGAATTAGCTCTTGCTTTTATTGCACTGTTAATTCCAGCTCCTGTCTGTCTCCCTAACTCATTCCACATGTCGGGTTCCTTCTGCCCACAGCAGTCTGCCCAGGCCTGGGCCCATCTGTTGTGTCCCTGTCCCACAGGCAGCTGGTGGCTCCCTCCGACTGTCTCCGGTGCCGCTCTTGGATGCTGCTGCCCCCCGCTCTGGCCTCACTAGATTGGATCTTAACACAAGTGTGTTATGTATCTTCTCCGAGCTTGACACTTAGCAAGGGATCAACAAACTTTGTTCAATCCATGAATGATTCAAAGCACCTTGGAAAGCTGCCCACCTTAAGCTGTGCCAGCCACCATCAGAAAGATCACAGCTGAGGTCATTCCAGCACAGAGAGCCTCTCAGGGTCAGCAGCCTCCCAGCACAGCTGCCTCGGTGACGGAGCCTCAGAGCCCAACAGGGACTCACATGGACCTGGAAGGGGGAAGTGACCATGCAGAGCAGAGTTTGAGCTCTGGCGGGGAGGCTCACTCGGGTGTTGCAGCTGCTAGGCGGGGCATCAGAGAGGCAGGAGGGCTGGGCATAGTGCACTCCTGCAATCCCAGCACTCATGGAGGCTGAGGCAGGAAGACTGTAAGTTTGAGCCCAGCCTAGGCATTTTAGCAACTTAGCAAGACTTGTCTTGAAATCTAAAAATATAAAGGAATAAAGGGCTGGGAGTATACCTAGTGCAGGGGCCCTGGGCTCAATCCCCACTGTACTATAAAGCATTTAAAAATTAAAAGAAAGGAGGGATATGGTGGGAGGACTCTGGGGCCCTGGATTTTACCCTCTCACTACAGCACTGGAAAGGCCTGTCCAATACAGTCCTGGGGTTGTGGGTCATTTTAGATCTTAGAAATCATCTAATCTAGCTTTTTACACAAGGGAACTTGTCTTCTCTTGAAGGACATCCTCTCTGCTCTCTTCCTTTTCCCCTGTTTTGTCCCACCCTCCTTCTCTTCTTTCCTTTGTTATTTTAATCAGCACCTTCCCTCTTCACTCCCCAGAGGCCTTGGAAGGGTGAAGAATGCCACCCAGGTGGATCAATGTGTCCACTTCCAAATATAGCTGCTTCCTCCCAATATATCGCGAGAACAAGACCTCTGTCTTCAAAGCAAAATGGGGAGGAAGAAAACATCAGAGGAGCACTGCTGCTCCCCTCCCCCTCCCCAACTCCCCGGTTACAGAGTGTTCCTCGTCCTGCTTGATGGGTTCCCACTCCTCCTCCTCCTCCTCCTCTTCCTCCCCCTCCTGTTCCACTTCAGTTTCCAACAGGTGCCCACCCGTGATGAGCCATTAGCATTGCCCCAAATTTAACCCCATTAGCAAGACTCTAAGAACCGGTGAGGGGCGAGCACCCCCACACTAGCTCGTCTCGTCAGCAGCGTGCACCCACTCCTCCACCTTCACCCTCTATCATATCCATTGTTGTTATTTCTGGGCGCCTGGGAGGGAACAGCGTGAGCTGGCTGATGCAGAATTACTGTGCACTGTGACCACCCTACTCACAGCCGCCGTGTGCTGTGAAAGGACGCATTTCCACAGCTGTTGGGGCAGACGCACAAGGTTCTTTGAAGAGAGTCCGGGGATCCGTATGAAATGAAAAGAGCAATTCTCTATTCCTTCATCCAAAACTCTGTGTTAGCCTGATTTGCTGGCTTTCTCTCTTGGAGTCTGAAGCCTAACTTGTGACTGTAGAACGTGGTATAGGTGATTCTCAGAAGGCAACGGGCAGTATGATTCAAGAATTCACAGTGAAACAAACCTGACATCTCTTTGCTGTAGCCGGGTGTGGAGAGGATGGTACATGCTTGTAGTTTCAGCCACTCAGGAGGCTGAGGCAGGCCAGTTTAAGGCCAGCTTGGGCAACTTAGACCCTGTCGCGAAGAATAAAAGGGGCGAGGATGTAGCTCAGTTGTAGAGCTCTTGCCCATCATATGTAAACCCCTGCGTTCAATCCTCATTACCACCAAACAACAGTGAAAACTCTTTGCTGAGGGACTTCTTAGAACTGGTAGTAGGCGAAGTTTGATGAGGGCAGGAACTATATCTATGTTGTTTGTCCAAATGCCTAAACGTAAAATAGGATCAGGAAAATGAGTGAATCCCTTATTAATTTCCCAAAGGGGTATGGTTCCTAGCTCCTTCAAACCTTAGGAGTCTGTACTTCACAGGTGAAGCTTGAGGATGTCTTGCCATGAGGAAAACAGGTAGAAGAAAGGGGATGGTGTTTGTTGGCACCTCTTTAAAGGAGCCAACAGGGGAGATTTGTTTTTAGTGAATAAAGTGCTGATGGGTTGGTGGCTCTTACGAGTTCAGCTACAATTGTCTTGCAACATATATTTACAGCTTTAGTGCACTTAGCAAGATTCTTAGGAGTTACACAAGCAACATGCTAGGTTCATTGAATAGCGGTGACCCAGCTCAGCTCCTGGCTGGAAATAATTTCAGGAATTTCATGAAACAAGCCTACAGCTATAATCAGGGAACAATGTAAGACATTATAATGACAACAGGTAAATGCTCTGAACAGTAAAAAGAAGGGAGTGACTGGGTATGACTAGGGTTATCCTGAGGACCTTTGGGAAAAGCTCACACTAGAGGTGGATGTGAAAGAATGGGGCATACGTGATTGTAGAGCAACATGGCGTCCCAGGGAGGCGCTCCTAAGAAGAGAGCTTTGTCTGTTTTGTCCATTCATGCATCCTGAGTGCTTAGGGCACAGCACAGAGAAGCTGCAACACACATCTGCCGAGTGAACAACATAGCAGAGGAGGGAGGAAGAGCATTCCAGAAGTCAACAGCTGAGCAGAAGCTGTGGGGAATGTATTTACTCGGTGCAGGCAGGGTGAAGTGTGGGGTGCGGTGGACCTGGGGCTGGGGTAATGCTCCTTAGGAGCCCAGGAATGAAAAGGTAGTGTCAAACTGTAGGGAGTCGTGAAGACTAGGATAGAAAATACAAATAAGATAATGTGGGTTCTTAATTTAGGAGATAATATGGGAAAGCAACCACAGTGAAAAGGTACTGAAATGGAAAGACTGCGACACAGCAGTGTTTTAGTCTGGACTATTAGTCTGGTGACTGATTGTAGGATGAAAAATGAGGCAGCTCTTCCCATGTAGGGTAGGAGCAGAAAAGGGAAAGGGTCTGAGAATTTGAGAAGTAAAAGCAGGGGAAAAAGTAAAGATAAAACTAAGAATCGAGTAATTAGGATAATGTTGGATCTCCTTGGAAATAGAAGAAGAAGGCCATACCTAAAATCCATATTTTGGTGTAGCCCTGGACGTGTTAGTGGGAAGGGATGACAGAGCATACCACCAGAAATGTTCTAAAGACAGTTGGAAATATTATGTTGAAATTTGCCTAAAGGGTCTCAGAGAGGAAAACAAGAGAGCCAAGGGCACTGGTGTTCTCTGGGATATTCATCCCTAAAATCACTACTTGGACAATTTTGAGCAGTAAGAGCCCCAAATTGGGGTCCATAGCTTTGGGTAAGGTAGAAGGCTAAGACTGTGGATAAACTGCACTTCATCATGGGAGAGTTTTAAGAAGACATTAAAGGATCAGGTGCAAGAGCCAAAGAGACCTTGGGAAAACTCTCAGACTCAGACTGCTGGAAGTTTAGATTTCTAGATTAACAGGTGTCTGTCTAACAAGTGTGTGTGTATACCAGACCATGACAACCATTTCCCTATATGCAGACCAAATCTCATGCCATTTGATTAAATATTATAGGAGAAATCTTATTTAAAGATTTAGAGTTCACCAATTCATACAATTTAATGTGCAGTTTCTTTCTTTCTAGAGATGACAGAAATTAGTTAACTCCTTCAAAATCTTTTGTAACACCAACAGATCACTAAAACATTTCAACAGTTGTGTTGAAACACCATGGCCCATTATTCCAACAGAGGTTCTGAGTGGGTATCCTAGAGCCTAATGAGTTTTAACTTTCAAAGTCATGAACAGAGTAAGAGTAATAGAATACATCTACAGTTTTGTAAAGACCAGCTGGATTTAGCAACAGTATTATTTTACTGATGACCACATTCTCTTGGTTGTGTGTTGGACCAAGACCTACAAATGAAAGCTCTGTAATTGGTGTGTTGAGAGCAGGGCCAAACTCGCCCTGACATAATATCCAGACCTGATCCTGCAAAATCCATGCACAACATCTGGACTAAGTACCTACAGCCTAAGAATCCCAGGGAAGGAGTAAAAGTATTAGGAGTCAAGATTAGCAGGACCACAGAAAAAGGAGGGCACTGGAGGTAGGGTAAAGATAATTGACCAAGACTAATTCTTTTGAGTATGCATGTGGTAAAACACATAAAGCATGAAATTTATTATTTTAAGCATTTTAAACTATGATTTAGTGGCATTTAGTCATTTCACATTGTTTTGCAATCATCACTAGTATGTGATTTTTTTATGTCTTATATATAGATGTCCCCAGAGCTGCATGCACTCATAGGTGGGGCTTTGGGGAAATGACTGGGTCATGAGTGTGTGATACTGGATCATGGGCATGTGATACTGGGCTAGTTCACTGATGGGGTTATAGCTGGCTGTGATGGGAGGTGAAGCCTGATGGGAAGGGGTGGGTCACTGTGGGCATGGTCTGGAAGGTTCTATATATACATCCTTCCTCCTCTCTTGATGGCTTGCTGCTTCGTGACTGCCATGCCACGGACTATTTCTTTTTTGCCATGCCCTTCTGCCATTCTGCTCTGTCATAGAACCAGCTGAATATGGACTGAAACCTCTCAAATATGAGCCAAAATAAACCTGTCTTCTTTAACTTACAGATATTGGGTATTTTGTCCTAGCAATGAGAAAGTAACAAAGACAGATTTTGGTACTGAGAGTGGGATTGTTGCTGTGGGTGTACCTGACCAGGTGCTTCAGAAGCCTTTCAAACTGGCTTGTGGGAAGAATTTGGAAAGGTTTGTCGATGCTGGCCTTGTTCCAGAATAACTGTAGCTAGAGAAACAGCCAAGAAATGGTACGAACTGAGCTTGATGGCAGATTCTAGTGAGAACTCAGAAAACCAAAATGTGATAGAAGTTTAGCCAGTAAAGACCAGGATCAGGAAATTTCAGTTAAGAGTAAAGATTGCATTGGGAATTGTATTCTAGGCTGTGTGTTTTATAGTTTGGCAGAAAATGTGTTTGCATTTTGCATATACCAATGACATTACAAGTTACTGAGACAAAGGACCATACAATAATCTGGCAGAAGAAATTTCAAGGCAGTCGAATACTGAAGTGGTGGTATAGGTACTGTTGGAGACTTTTAGCTAACTCTTCCGCAAGAACAAGGAGCAAATGGCCCAGTAGAATAATTTTAAAAGTTTTGAGTTTGGCCAGAAAGAAACTCCAGTACAATTGGGGCCTACAAAGATGGAGCAGAGGAGAACATTTTCTTTTTGAAAAGATTAGCATTTAAAAGCCAAGCACTTTGGTACAAGACAATAGAAAAGATGGCTTGAGGGCATCACTAGAAGCAGTAGAACTCTACTTTCCAAGCCTCAAAATTGCAAAGGTGAAAGACTTTGCTTTGAGAAGAAAACTCCAGGGTACCTTGTTCCAGAATAACTGTAGCCTAGGGAATTTGTTCCTCTGGATTGGGTTCATAGTGCTCAGCAATCCAGGCACTAAGCATACAACCACATGAGAAGGCAGCTGCGCTACACTCCTCCTGGCAGCAAAGCGCGGCATCATCCAGATGGCGCTAGTTTTATGTGCATAGAGATATAAGAGATTTGGGGTCAGGAAGGCTTCCAACTAAGTTTCAGAGGATGGCCTGGGCGACAAGGCAGTGTGCCCCGAAAGGGTAGTGTGCAAAGCTGTTGATGTGAAGCACTGGAGACCCCAGGAGGTTGGAGAAGCCAGGAACATGGATTTTCAAGACAAGCCACAAAGAATGAGCAAAGCTGGGCCAAGAGAGAGGCAATGAGGGCTACAACCATCAGCAGTGCCACAGGGGTGTGGCAAGATATGAACCCCAAAGGGGGTTGCCCCAGGTGGTGAATGTGGAACTATGGGATTTAATGTTTGCCCTGGAGGATTGGGGGCTTTTTTTTGTTTGTTTGTTTGGTAGGTTGGTTGATTTGTTTGTTTGCTTGCTTGCGACAGGTGTCACTCTAGCCCAGGCTGAGTTTGAAGTCAGTATGTAGCCCAGGCTGGTCTCAAACTTGCAGCAATCCTCCTGCCTCAGCCTCCCAGGTACTGGGATTACAAGCATGCACCACCATGCCTGACACCCGGATGGAGTTTGGATTTACTTTGGATCCATTCCTTTCCATCCCCTATCTCTACATTTTGGAATGGAAATGTTTGTTTTTCTTGTGCCATTATATGTTGAAAGTGTTTAACTTTCTTTTCATTTTTATAGGGCCTTGCAGCTAAGACTTTGACTTAACTCTCAAAAGAGAATTTGAACTTGGACTTTTCAGAAATGCTGAAACTGTTACAAACTGGTATATGTGCTACAGCATAGAAACTGTTACAACTTGGGCAACTCTTAGAGATGAACTAGATGCATTTTGCATGAAGATATGCTCATAAATCTTTTGAGGGCCAGAGGTGGAAGGTTATGACTTATATCTAGATACTCCCCAAAAGCCTGATGTGCTTTCAGATGGGGCATTTGAGAGATGACTGGATCATGGTGTGTGATACTGGATTAGTCCACTGATGGGTTGATAGCTGGATGCGAAGTTAGGAGGTGAAGTCTGAAAGGGGTGGGTCACAGTGGGCGTGGCCTGGGAGGGTATATGTATATATATATTCCTTCTTTCTTGATGGCTCGCTGCTTCCTGCCTACCATGCCATGAGCTCTTTCTCCTCTACAATGCCCTTCTGCCATGATGCCCTGCCTTGGACCAGCCAAATATGGACTGAAAACTCTACAAACTGTGAGCCAAAGATAAATCTTTCCTCCCTTAATTTATAGATGTTAGGTATTTTGTCCCAGAAATGAGAAGGTAATTATGTTATGGGTCTAGAACATTTTCATCATTCCCAAAGGAAATCTCACATTTATTACCAGTCATTTTCTCTTTTCCCTCTTTGCAGTTCCTGGAAACTACTAATTTACTCTTTGTTTCTAAGATTTTCATATCAATGGAAATCAGACCACATATGGCCTTTTGTGTCTGTATTCTTTTACTTAGTGTTTAATATTTTCAGAGTGAATCTATGTTCTTTCTTTTAATGATTAAATCATATTTTACTATATGGATATGCCATATTTTATTTATCCATTCATTGGTTTATGGATATTTGGTTTTGTCTATCCCTTGGCTATTGTGAATATTGCTGCCATGGTCTTTGGTATACAAGTTTTTGTGTATGTACTTGTTTTCTGTGCTTTTGGGTAAGGACCTCCAGAGTGGAATTGCTAGGTTATAATTTATGTTTAATTTCTTGAAGAATTATCAAACTGTTCCACAGTGGCTGTGCCATATTACATGCTCTATCCCTGCCCAGCAATGCTTGAGGGTTTCAGTTTCCTGCCAACATTTATTTAATCAAAACAAACTCTTACTATAAGAATTGAACAAGTGCTGCTTCTTGGAGGGGCAGCCCTGTCAGTCTTTAAGACATTGATCAGTGGCAAAAACTAACCTCCTTCAGATATCTCATGTCCTGTCTCCTGGGTCGGAGATTCTAATCCAGAAAAGCTCTTCTTGTCTCTTTAGTGTGACTGCCCAACACTAGAACCAGCTCACAGTTATGCATCAACTTCCACGGAAGGCATTTGCCATGGGAGCCATTGAGTATAGCTGGCTGTGTATAACAACCAGCACCAAATCAGAGGTGATCAGATGGAATCATTAAATCATATCAGGACTGGAGAAGGAGGACATTTGAAATGGAGTGTTTAATTTCAGGGCTAATCCAATCTGCTCTCTCTAGTTCCTTCTCCACTTGGAGTATTCCTGCCAGCTGTTTAAACTTGGCCTAGCATTTATATTTATAGGCTGTTTCAGCCTTGTCTTCTGACCCCCTCACCCCTTCCACCACACACTTCCTCTCTAGTGAACAAACTGGGAATAATTTGACTTGAAGTCAAGGTGGAGCTCAGTAGAACAAGTAATTAAGATTCTGATTTTTTAAAAAGTGCTTAGAGGGTTATTTGAAAACAGAAATGTCTTTTTTGTCCAAATGAGAGTTACTAGGATTGGGGGCAGTAGCTAAGATATCATTATGCATCTTGTTGGAGCCTGTGGCCTCTGAGTGTCGCCCTCTGAAGCTCTTCGTGTCAGGGTGGACCTTGCCAGAATCATCATTCCCTCAGGCCCCTGCCCATGGAGCCCCTCTTCCCCAGACTGTAGCCCTGGCGGGCTCTGGTATCAGGCTGTCAGGCTGACACACTTCCTAAGGACAACTTTTCCCCAGGCAGTCCCTAGCATGCCACATGCTGTCTCCGTCAGCCGCTGAGCTCTGCCCTTAATGGCTATGTGGTTTCTTGATTAGAACAGACCAAAAAGAAATAGAGAAACTCACGGACCTCAACAAAACAACAACTGACCACAAAGGGCAAATGATGTTTATGAGCTGCATTGGAGGGAAGACCTCAGAAGAAAAGGATCACTTTGGCAGATTCTTCATATAAATTTTAATGACATGGGTGTGTTCTTAAATATAACTTCAAGTTTGGAACAAGGAAATTTTGGGAAGTGAAGACTAAGAAAGAGTGATATCGGAAGGAGGAAAAATAGAAAACCCTCATCCTTCCCTGCCCCCTTGGAGACATCAAGTCAACAACAACAACACACTGACCAATCCTCTGTGACACACCCAGAAGCCAGCCAGGAGGCCCTGCGCCTCAGGCTAGGCCCAAGCAGCCGCATCCAAGCTGCGCATCTGACTTCAAGCTGGAGTGGCCACCTGCATGCAGTTGTCAAAGAATTTGAAAGCTGAGGTAAAGAAGCAGTCCTCTGATTAAAACAAAACAAAACACACTATCCACATGAAACCAATGAAGAGCTTGAACACTGACTGTAGCAACCTCAGGCTCCAGTTAGCCAATAGCATCGAAACAGCTAAGCCCAGAAAGTTTACACGCAGGTGGGTGGGCGGCTGGGCCTTGGAAGAGCAAACAGATGTACCTGCTGCTCCCCGTGGCTGGCAGGAATCCGTGGACTCTTGGAAGCTGGTGCTTTGCCACACTCCTGTCCATTGCTTGTTCCTTTGGCTTCCAGGATTCACCTGACGGTCAGATTTCTTATGACAAAGTAGTAAAGCATGATTCTGACCTCTTTTAAAAACAAAAAAAAAACTGACTGTAACAAACTAAAATATAAAGGAAACTCTTCCTTTTTTAAAGACTCAAGACTAATTTGGAGCGTCTGGATGATGGTTTGTCTACACAGTCAGAGCGCCAGGTTCTTGTTGTTTTCCTCCATCGCCCACCTCTTTCCTCCATCACCCACCTCCTCTCTATCTTTAACTCTCAAACCTTCAGGCCTCTGGGCTAGGCAACAAGCCCTGAGCATCAAGGTCATGGATTTTTTTCCCCTCTTGTCCTCTGGACGTGATGTCCAACAATTCTCCTAGAATCTTTTAAATATTTTGCCTCACAGGAGAGGGTAAGCGCAAGTTAAAGCTCCTCCTGTAGCTATTAAAGATGCAAACAACAAGCACAACCTTCTTCATCTTTAGGAATGTTATGGAATCTGATGGTAGAAAGGACTTCCATCTGCTTCAAGAAACTTTATCTTCCTCTAGAAAGATACCTACACCTGTCAATGTGCCCACATGATGCTGTCTCAAAGTTATGTTTTGGACTGTTCTGCCTCTCATCATGTTTCCTCACATGTCCCTTCAGTCATCTGTTTTCTAGGATCACCATTTCCTCAGAACTGTCCAGAGGAAGAGGGCAGACTGAGCTGTTTTTCTCTGGTCCATCACTTATGGCTCTGTGTCCTAGTACCTCTTTGCTAAGCATAGCTAATACCCCATCCACTCTGCGCATCTAAGGACCCCTGGCCTTCTTGCCATATTGCTGCTGGTGACCAGATTATCAGAGCCCCAGAGTGGAGACCATCTACATCTCCATGGACAGCGCTTTTCCACTCTCCCTGAACACAGGCCATGCCCACACTTGCCTTCAGTTTGGGACCTCAACCTCCAACCTTGCATCCAAAAGCTGCAACTGGGAAAGGACTCCTTGTCAAGGGTTTCAAAGATGTAATCTAACTTACAATAAAGATTATTTTTAAAAATGTCCAGCCCACCACTGCTTTGTTTCTCTTGCCCCCTTCCTCTCATTCTGAAAAATGGAGCCTAAGGGAATATGACTCTGTGGAATAACGGATGTGGGGAAGCTGTGTAGCCTGAGCTGAAAAGCAGTTAGTTATTACTAAGCAGTCTCTGAGCAAGCAGAGGTGTGTCCCTGAGGTAGGGGACATCACCATGATTTAATTCACTGTTTGTTGGTTTGTTGACAGTGTGCTGAGTGTCCTGGGGCCCCAACGGAAATGACTGGCAAAGACTGAATTCGCCACTTGCCTTTGCAGTGACCCAAGCGTCAGTGGGTAGAAAGAGAAGACCACAGAGGGCTGAGACTTTGAATGCGAATCTAGTAGTGAGCTGTTGCTCAGGTTAAAAAATGGTAAGTTAAGATCTTGCCTGCTTGGTTTGGCTGGATACATCTTTATACTAAGAAAGAAAGGAAAGAAAGAAAGAAAGAAAGAAAGAAAGAAAGAAAGAAAGAAAGAAAGAAAGAAAGAAAGGAAGGAAGGAAGAAAGAAAGAAAGAAAGAAGAAACAAAAACTTCCTTAATAGTATTATTTGTCAAAATGTGAAATGCAGATGTACACCTCTAATAGATGCTAATAATAAATTTAAAAGAATGTTTCATGGTTAAATAAATTTTAGAAGCTCTGCTTTAAACCTTGAATAGCTTTTTACAGCACAGCACTTTCCAGAGACTTCCATAGGAATGGTGATTTAAGAAGTTCTTGTAATAGACAGCAATTCCCAAATATATCTGATACTGGGTACCCTTACTCAATAGAGTAACTCTTGGAACTTATTGGGTAGAAAATGTTTTGCTGCCATCCACTTTTTTCTTGGTTCTAAGACCTTTGTTCTTTTTTTGGTATTGAACTCATGACCTCACACCTGCCAGGCAGGTGCTTATGCCACTGAGCTAAATCCCCGGCCCAACACCTTCATTCTTTTACTGATCTTTCAAACTAGATGCCTCGATGCCTTGTATTCGGTTCTCTGCTGCAGGATGAAGCTTTGAAGGAACTGGCCCATTTTGACCATGCCTTAAAAAAGATCGGACTATCAGCTTGAAATAAGATGAGGACTATTTAAAGTTTTCAAATGGCTTTGTCACCTGCAGTATTAATGATGATGAAGCCAGTGCCTAGCAAGGTGAAGTAATGGACCCTGGTCACACAACTGCCTGGCCAGCCGGTGTAGGCCAAGTCAAGCAGCTGGGTTGCCGCACTGCTAGCTCAATGTCCTTTCTCCAAGCCCCTCACTTTTTAATGCAGGATCTTCTTGAGTTTGAGGACAGGGCTCCTGGCTCATTTTTTATCTTGATGTATATCCTTAAGAGGATTCGTTAGCTCCCTCATGCTGTTAGTCGTTTTTGCTTTGTCTGATTTTGAACTGGGAGATTTCTTGACAATTATTTTTTTGTAACTTCTTCAAAGGCAAAGTAATAAATCAGGAACCACCAGACTGTTGTTCTAGAGCAGCTTCTTCCTTAGAGTCCCCCACCCCACCCCAACCCTTCTCATCTGGGTGATCTGCTCTTCTTTCTGGGGCTGTCGCCACATCGAGAGTCTAGGCCCAGCCACTGGCAAGAGGATGAGTGTAGGGAGGCACCAACTGCTCAGAACAGGACCTGAAGCTGGGGCTTTCAACAAGGCGGTTCATATCAAAGGAGTCTGCTGCCAGTACACATGGTTCGTGTAAACGGTTGCTACCGGTCTCCAAAGGCTGGTGAAATTCAGGGAAGTCACATCCAGCAGACAGCTTGCGACACACTGTTGTCATCAGTTCAAGGATCAGGGCAGTCCTATACATGCAACTGAAAGAACTAGGCTGAAATAGGCAAGCCAGAACCAGGACTGAGACCAGCAGTGTTGAGGTTAGATTGGTGCCGAGTCAAAAGGTACAACTGAGCAGCTCTTCCTTCAGTGGCTCTTCAGTGGCCTCATGTCGCACCACAAGATTATCATAGTACCCAGCAGGGACCAGGGCAGAGGACTGGAGTGATGTCACGTAGACAGAGGGGAAAATAGAGGCAGAAAACCAGTAAACAGCACCCTCTACTTGCCCTAGGGCAGTACCGAAACCTTGTCTGTATCGTCATTCTCACAAATTCCCTCAGGCAGGGACATTTTCTGCTGTGTTCCCTCTGTATGGCTGTGCTGAGCACAGTGCTTTCCCGGTCCTGCAAGTATCAGTAAAGGCTTTTAGAATGAGTGAATGAGAGAATAAATCGAACCATTTAGCAGCGGTGGGGATGGAATGAAGTTTAACTGGGAGGTGATGCTCAGGAAGCTGGAGATGGGCCCCTTCTGTTGCTGGGAGCAGATGCTGACGCTGAGTGGCTGGCCCACCCTGATACAGTGATTTTCCAGCCCTCTGGGGCTCGGTGTTGAAGTCAGTGCTGACCAGACAGCCTGAATGTGGCGTGAAGCTGAACTAACCTGGATAGAAGCAAACGCAGTGGGAGCCCAAAGCTGCAAGTCTGTTTCCTTCGAGCAATTTGCCGGGCAAACATTTAGCAGGCTCTGTTTCACCTCGCTGCAGACAAAAGGAGGAGCTTTGGATTAAGCTCCTAGTGTCATAGTTTCTGGGCAGTGGTGGCATTTCTAAAATCACCAATCAAATATTTCCTAATTACCACTTATCATTTGGAGCTTCAGTTTCAAAAAGGACAACTGATCAAGTGTTAAAAAGTACACAGCCTCCAAAGGAAAAATACTGGGGGGAAAAAGTCAATACCAACTTAATTTTGACTACTAGAGCTGGGTTTTTGCCCAAGTTAGGTGCTTAGCTTTTATTTTTAAATCATTCCTCCCAATCCTTTAAAACCCTGTTGTGTTTTGAGTCACTGAAGAGTTGGGAGAAATCAATTAATTTTTAATGCAAAATGCAGACTTCGGAAGTGGGTGAGTAGGCTTGGGAGTGGGGCAGGAGTCCAGGCCCCGGCCACAGAGTCTGTGGTTATCGGTCTTGGGCTGATTTGAGAAACTTTGGAGGCACTTAGCTCATCGATAATACCTTCATTCTTGTTGATGAAAACTTCCAGACTAAATGCAGATTACTTCCAAGGGGTCAGACCTGGATTTTGTTTTGTTTTTTTTCTTGTGTTTGCTCAAAGTCTCTTACAGTCCCTGAGTGAAATCTTTGTAACTCATGTCTCCTCACCGGTCATTTCTCCCAGACTTAGGCGTTCTGGCAGGCGGATGCAGACTCCTCTTTTCCGAAAAATGAAAACCACGTCACTGAAAATATTAGTCAGGCTGGAGAAAAGCTTTGTGAGTTCTGCATAATCACAAAGAAAGGGAAAGTAGGTCACATTTGGAGCCTGTTCTGTTTGTGGAAGACAAGTAAAGAGAATGAAGAAGAAAATATTAGATAACTTAGTTTTATCCCAGCTTCTGAAACCCGACTGATGGTGTCAGATCCTTGGGGTCGGACATGTCCCGCTCCCCTGGGGCTCCCACAGGCTTAGGAAAAATCCTTCCTGAGCCAGGCTGGGACTCAGAGACACCAGACAAGGGGAGCTTACAGAGTGGACAGATGTGCTGGATGTGCTTCAGAGAGGATTTCATTTGCTGCTGGACAACAGGCCTTCGGTGTGGAAGAAAGGATTTGGGGCTTGTATGGGGCAGAGCGCTTCATCCCTAGTAGGTCATCCCAGGTAGCCCCAGGTCATCTCCAGTTTTCAGTTCCCATCCTGCTGGCTGGTGTTGTCACTGAGGATCGGAATTGTAAATGTTCCAGAGTTCTCAGAAGGCTCAGAATCTACCTGTTCCACCTCCCCTGCCCTTTAGGGTTGCGGGATTTCTTGGATCTTGCCAGATGCCTTGAGGCAGATGCTAATAGCAAGCAGTGACCACCTCCTGATCTGAACTGAGTGCTGTAGCAAGCAGAACTCTGCACACATGGGTTTAGAAGGACGCTTGCTTTGCAAAGGAACAAGCCAGGGCAGTTTCTGGGCTGCAGCTCTAGTTCAAAAGAGCCTCAACTTTAGAAAAACCATCAAATTTTTATCTTCTGTCTTTTCACTTGCTTTTTCATTTTTCTAAGTGTATCTCTTTTTTAAAATTTATTTATTTCTTGCAGGAGTTGTGGTTTTGAAAAATGCATTTTTTTTCCACAAAGAAATGTGTGGGATTGAATCATTAGGGAAGCTTGCTATTTATGGAAACACTGCAGTGATGGGGTTTGTAAAAGGAAGAGCTCTTCGGTTGTACAAACAAGCACGATTTAGTGGCAGTGCTTGGGAATGAGTCTAAAGTTTTTACTGTTCATAAATGGATAACCTCCATGACAATATGGATAGTCCTGATACTCCATATTTGACCAAAGAGGAAATAGGGAAAGTTATAGGGACTATCTGTGACTATTTCAATATTCATATAACTACTGAGAACTCTTCGGGGAGGTCTCAGTCTATGTGAGGCTGTTAACATGGGTCTTGCTGTTTATTTGTGCATCTCTATCTGGTCATCCCTGGACTTATCACTGGCCTCAGTAATCACGCTGAGTCATGTACCAAGGGCACTCAGTTGATTTTTGTCTGTTACATCTTGGGCTAATGGGGGTGTTCTGGCAGGTACAAGGGCCACCAAAGTCGATGTCAGTTTGTGTGGTGTGGAAAGGCAGAAGATGTGGAGTTAATAAGAGGTCCTGCCAAGACTCCTTTGAGATTGGCCACCATCCATGAACAGGAAGTTTAAGTTAACAAGTGGGCAGGTACAGGTAGTAGAGCTGGGTCCAAAACTGAAAACTATTTGATCATTTCCTTAGCAGCAAGAACAAGAGCAATGATAGACAAAAAGGCAGGAGTATTTCATGAGGCCAAGGTTCACTGCCTGCCAGTAAAGGGCAGTTGATGCAGAGTGAATGTGGGGTTAACATGTTCCTGCCCAGCCTCAACCACCAGTGGTACATGCATGACTGTCCCAGTGGGTGGCTTGTGCCACTGGTGGTAGAAGTGGTACAGTCATGCAAGGGACAGTCGTGCATGTACCACTGGTGGTTCAAGCTGCCTGGCAGTGAGACATATGAATGGGGGCATCATGAAGGGTTAACAGGAAGACTTGGGGTCTTTCTCACACTGCCCATGACCTTGGCCTCCCTGCACCTCAGTTTCTTCAATCTTTGAAGTATGGTTGTTAGATAGATGAATGTGTTTCAAACGCAGTATTTTTAGTTACTGGAACCCTTTCATAAACTGAGATTTTGACGAAGAAGCCCAGTGTGTAAATCAGAAAAGTGGGTGTGTACCATCCAGATAACACTAGGAAAAGGAGCAGGGTCAGGCACCTGAGTCCCCACTACTTGATCCCTAACATACACATTAAGGTAGATTCTTGGCCTTCAGGAACAACATTAGAAGATACTAGGTTGGGTAAAATTTTAAATCCCTCATATCTCAGAAATTTGGTCAATAAGCATTATTTTCATAATTCCCAGATATTTTTGCCTGGAGGTCCCCCTTTTGTTTTTAGAAGCAGTCACATCTGCAGAGGGTCAGGCCTCTCTGTCAATCACAAATGAGCCACTGAATAACCATAGCCAAGAAGTCATTGAGAGGAACTGGACCACACTCTAGGCAGGTATGTCGTTCACTGCTTGAGAAGGTCGCATGGGATATGAGTCAGCCCTTCCTTTCCCAACATTCTCATGTTCAGAAACAACAATGTGGAACCAACAAGTGGGTCTAAAGAATCATGGTCTAGGGTCAGGTGCAGCACAGCAGGAATGCCAACAGTCACCTCCGCTCTGAAGTCTCTCAAACAAGGAGTATGTAAGACCCAGGAAAAAATAAGGTCAACTTCCGCCTACCTTCTACAACATCATAAGCTGGTTGTAAAACCAAGTCCAGTTTAGGTTCATACACCCTTTTCCCTCACTCTAAAAGGCTGTCTTGGCCTTAATCATGACTCAACTGGAGCTCATTTCATTCTAATTATATGGTAGCAAATTTGAGGCCTCATGAAGCATTCAGTAGTCTAATGAAAAAAGCCTGAAATGTAGTATTAATACCTAGACGGTCACCCTAGCTCTGCTCGTGGCTGACTTTGGAAAAATCAAGTATGCATCCTGTGCCCAGGTTTGCATGTCTGTTACACTGAGTGAGTACCCAATTGTGGCGAGGAGCAATGAGCTCATCGTAAGTGCTGAGAGTGGGCGTCCTGGTCTACATATCAAAGGCGTATCCAGGGTGCAGCTGGCGAAAGCTGCTTTCAACACCTGGAGGAATGGTGTTGCCTTACTCAATTACGCTGAGGCTCCTGTTATCCCCAGTTGAACATCCTTCCTTTCTGAAATCATCCACAACAGCTTTGCACCAGGGCAACTGTTTGGCCCTAGTGAAATCTCTTAATCAGATTCATGTTTTCCTCATCAGAGGGGAGCTTGAGGAAACAGGAAGAGAAGAGGGGAGAACTCCCCTCAGATCAGCAGCACTGTGGGCGAGTCCTCTTGCTCTTGGCTCCAGGGCAATACGTTGATTTTTTAAAGCTGGCACACTGTAAAATCTGTGGTAAGAGTCTGCTAAGTGGAAAAAGCATTTGGCACCAAAGGTCTCCCACACTGAGGTTTTAATTGCCCTCAAAGAGGCTGAGCTCTAGAGCTTCTGATAACAAGTCTGGATCCCCCAGGGCCAGTGGAATTAGACCAAAGTTTCAGATTCAGGCTTCATGAACAGGCAGCACACTGTGGGTGGGCATTGGGAAGTAGGTGGCCCATGGCCATGGAAGAAGGAAGGGCTTGGCCATTCCCTCTACTGGGGCAGCCAGTGTGAACAGAGAAAGGCAAGAAGTGTAGTTTGGTTTTTTGTTGTTTTTATTTATTTGTTTTTGGTACCAGAGATCGAACTCATGACCTGTGCTTAC
This sequence comes from Dolichotis patagonum, assembly GCA_004027295.1. NCBI lineage: Eukaryota > Metazoa > Chordata > Mammalia > Rodentia > Caviidae > Dolichotis > Dolichotis patagonum. The sequence goes on from PVJX010005815.1 coordinate 68,751, forward strand.
CAGGTAGGCGCTTATGCTGCTGAGCTAAATCACCAGCCCAAGAAGTGTAGGTTGGAGCCCTGACAAGAACGTCAAACTCACATTTCTGGAGTGTCAGGGGCAAAGAGCAGAGCCAATATGGGACGGCCCTTTCTACTGGCTAAGAACCCAGATCTCTCCAGTCCCCCGAGCCATCTTTGACTCCTTCTCTTCTCTGTTTCTTTCCCTATAAATCTGTCCCCAAGACTGATCAACTCTACCTTTGACATGGCCCAAGAAACAAGCTCCTCTCTCATCTTCTCTGCCACTCCCCTAGTACAGGGAGTGACCCTGTGGTTCCTGAGCCATAAGGACCATCTTCCAGCAGGCCACTGGTCTCATCAGTTCCTAGGCTTCCCAAAGCATCCCACCCCCACCCCCACATGCTACTTTTTAAAACTAGTGCGATAGTACATGTGCATAAGCATCTAGGAAATCTAAAAATGTAAAGAGGAAAAAAATCACTCATGAACTTCCCTAAGACGAAAGTTATTTTATTGAATAATGTTGAAAGAGATTGTTTACATTTTTAATCAGAATTGGGATGCAATCAAAACCATTTTATTAATATGATAAACATTTTTCCATATTGGTACTTTTTAAAAATGAAATCACAGGTCCAGTTACATAACTTCTCGCTTTTAAAAAAAAACCCAAAACCACTACCAACTAAACCCCACTGTCTACGTGAGGAAAGTCAAACTTTGAGAACAGTTCAAGCTCCAAATGTAGGCCAACCTACTCCTTCATGCCAGTCTCCCTCCTCTGCCCACGATGCTCTTCCTGTTTGCCAGCCTTCTGCCTGTGGCATAAATACACTACCTACACATTTACTCTGAGAATTCCTGACCAACTGGCTTGTGTAAATTACCTTCATCACTCCCAATTCCCACAGAGTGAATTCTTTAAGTTTCATCTGATGTTATTTATGTGTCTGACCCTAGAAAAACTGAGAATTTACTGGAGACAAATCTGAACTTAACTTGGTTTGTCCCGTAGCAAGCGGTGGTAATGGCTGGCACAGGGCAGCAGGCATTCAGCGAATATTTATGGAATGAATGGTCTCAGTTTGGTATGGCTGTTTTAACCCTCTTGCCAGATTCATGTGTTTGTTTTTATTGGTGTCCGTGATTAATCTATACGATATTTTCTTTTCCTGTGTTTCTGTTTTGCTGTACTGAACAACTTGCAGTCCTGGCTCAGAGCCATTCACTACTTGAGTTGTGTCTTTGCTGGTAGATTGAAGGTGTTATTAGCTTCAAGGGGCTTTACTGTAGCAAAGCAAGCTCACTTTTCCAGAGTCAACAGTCCAAAGCCAGGCTGCCAGCCCTCTTCTACACGGTTGATTTATAGGTTTGTAGAGATGTTTGAAACCAGGAAAGGCAGTGTTGGTTCAAAGTGTTCAGAGTGGGAGCTCCAGTCTCAGAGCCAGGGACTAGCTTGTAGTCACAGGAGAGGAAGGGACCAGACATAATCAAGGACATGAACATAGGGTGGGTCCAGTTGGCCCAGGGCTCTGCCCAAGGCTCTGAACCCGAAGGAGGCCTGAGGTATTCTGGCCTCTGCGTTTGCTTGTGTTCCACCAAAAAATGCATAAGGCAATTTAGATACCTTGTACTTCTTTGTGTGTTCTGAGGATGTTTAAATATGAAGGCTTTCCCTAAAGGAAAAGGAAATTTATTTTCCATACTTCATCAACAAACATTAAAGCTGAGATATTTTTATTCAAACGAAAAGAAAGGGGAAAACTACTACTCCTATCTTAGAGAAACAAGGATGAGCACCTTATTCCTGCTCTCTGGGATGGAAATAAAGGCAGATAGATCCAGCTTTATTGCTGGGACTCTCAGAAGCTAAATTTGCATATCCATCTTAGGCAACCCCTTTTAATAACAGCTCCAAGCACAGACCCACACATAACAGCAGGATGTTTTCCAATGCAAGTTATAGAAATCCACCTTAAACCAGCCTCAGCAGATATTAAGTGATTCCTGTAAAGAATGGCCTGTGGCAGAGACCAGCTGAGACCACTGGGCTTGTGTAAAGGCAACATGGTGTGGTATTTATTGTGCTTCTGTGCAGGCAGACAGAGGGCCAAAGGTCATCTGTAGGGAAGAAAGAGAAGTGGGCTTTAGGGGCGGGGTTTGAAAGAAGGCAAGGGGCACTAGGCAGGAAGATCTTAGTAAACATTAGTAGTCAAAGTTTTCTGGATGTCTCTTGTGCCTCAGGAAGCAAAGTCTTTGAGGTGTCGAGTATGAATGTTTGGGTATCTTCAGATGTCCAGGTATCTGGAAGTTTCTATTTCCATCTTATCTCTTTTATGACATCCTGTGTTTGCCAACGGCACTGGTGCTAAGCTGAGAACAATGCCTCTGCTGGCAAACAGACTGGGTATTGGGAGAGTCATGTCCAAATCGAGCCTTACAATTCCACAGTGTCACATGTCATCAAAGTCCTGATTTCACCCCCCCGCCCCCACTCTGTTGCTCTCAGCATTAAGCTTCATCTCAGGCCGGTAGCCAGATGCCCAAAGCAGTTGTAGGAATCTCACTCAGACCTGATGATCTCCAGAGGAAGAGAAGGGACCATTGCTTTTTATGTTTTTTCCTAATAGTGATGCAAGTTTTCCAGAAGACCCTCAGAAGGCTTCCTTCTGACTCACTGACCACTGCTGGGTCACCTGCTCACTCCCAAAACCACTGCTGGTAAGAGCAGGGTGCTACCATTAACAAGACCATCTTTGGAGCCAAGGAAGTGCTCACCGTGTAGCAGAGGATGGTTGAATCCTTTCACAAAATTCTAATAGAGAGGAAAATGGCTTGAATAGGTGCTGGGTAGGTAATCCAGTGCTCTCTAAAATTCAGAATAAGTATTTTGTGCTCATGAGGTTGAGGCATGAGGATCCTAAGTTTGAGGCTAGTCTGGGAAGCTCAGCAACACTGTGTCTCAAAATAAAAATAAGAAAGGGCTGGGAGCTGGGCATGGTGGCATATGCCTGTAATCTCAGCTCTCTGGAGGGAGAAGCAAGGATTGCAACTTCAAACCCAGCCTGGGCAGTTAAGCAAGATTCTTTCTCAAAATAAAAAGTGCTTGGAACATATCTCAGAACTCCATGATTAACACACACACACACACACACACACACACACACCATTTCCTAGAATTGATTGCCCATGGTATACCCTATACTCTCATAAGGTATTCAGCTATTTAACTTCATTCAAATAAAGTCTTACAAAGAAGAACAAGTCAATTCACCAATGAAATCAGAGCAGCTGAGGGGGAAAACCTGTGGAAGAATGTGGTCCTGAGGTCATAGTTTGAAAGTCACCAGCGCATGACTTCTTAGGTTACTTCAAATATTTCTGTATTTGTGGTCTCCTCTCATCCTTTGATGCCATTGCATTATGCAGGTCTGCTGGCCAGAGGGACTGGTGTTTATAGGGATTGGGAAAATAAGGGCATCCAGGAAAGGCAACTGGGCTGACAGAAGCATATTTGGGGACACAAGACAAGGGGCTGAGATGACAGGAAGCCAGGAGGAGAAGCTCCTCGGAGTGAGCTGGAATCTGGAAGCTCACTCACTGTCCTGCACAGCATAGCTGGCCTGGCCTATGGGTGATACTGGCTTCCAGGAGGCAGTGAACGGCCTGTTGTGGCAGGGTGGAGGTTCTGGCTTGGGTTACATTTGTCACAAAAGGCAAACAATGTGTGCTGGTCAAAGGCTCTAAGAGCTGCATTTTGGCCTGGGGTAGGTGTAGGGTTGCCACATAAATACTGGACACCCACTGAAACTTGAATTTTAGGGATAAATGAATAATATTTTAGTGTAAGAATGTTCAAAATATTGTAAGCATACTGACATGCTACAATATTAAAACACTCTTTGTGTTTATCTGAAATTCATGTTCCATTAGGTACTATGCATTATTTGCTAAATCTAACACGAGACCCCTACATGAGTGAGCAATGAGAGATCTGCTGAAACATTAGGACATTAAAGCTGAATTTCTCCCCATGACCCCAGTCTCAGTCATGGGGTAATGGGCACCTCTCATCCCACTAAAAGTTTCCAGGGGTTTTAAAATATCCTTCACTGCAAACATTCCTTAAACGACATCTGAACACCAACACAGCTCCCAGTTCTTGTGACTCTAAATCTCCAAGGATTGGAGGTAGCATACCCAAGTAATTCTGAAGCCCAGACTGACTTGGGACAACCATTTCAGATTTTAAATTCCTGAGCTCAAAGACATTGCTTTGTTTATGGGACTCACATGTTTGTTAAGTGATGCAGTGATTATTTGCTGTCTTAACCAGTGTTTACCTTATGGAACCCAGGAAGACTGGAAGCATGAGTGTCTTTCTTTCCACTTCTCTGGTGTTGGGACTCGTGGGAAAGGAATAGGTGGAGGGTGGAATGGAGAGCCTTGGAGAACAGTAGGAAGACAGGATAATGACCAGACTGAGCAGCAGCAGCAGCAGAGAGAGAGAGAGAGAGAGAGAGAGAGAGAGAACACCTGAGCCTGCCAAGCAGGGGGCAAGAGCGCCTGCATCAGGGAGGGAGGCCAAGATTTTAATCACCTCCTCAGGCAAAAAGACTTGTGATTTCAAGTTGAGAACAAGTCCTCAGTTATTTTCACATGAGTCCTTTAGAATCTGACTTGGCACCATCTGCATTTTCAGCATTGCAAGGAAATTTATGCTGAACTTGGAGTCACTTAACCAGGGTCCTTGAAGCATGTTGGAAATGCTTTGGTGGAACTCAGTGGGTGGCAGGTAGTGGCCATTTTGCTAATCTTGGTTATTCCCCAGATGGGTAGTGTACCCCAGAACATCTATTTCCCACAGCACCTCTCTCTGCAGGTGCAGCAATGTATAGGCCTTCTGTCCTAAACCAGAACATGCTCAGCTGTCTATAACTAGAGCTGTGCCTGTGTGTTCTTTCATACAGGAAACTACAAAGGTATTTATTTGCTGAATTCCAGGTTCCTATATTCATGGAAGGAGGCAGAGTGCCTAATAGAGAAGAACCTGCCTTTAAATCTGAAGTGAATTTTTCCAAGTGATGTTATGGACACATAGTGCTCTGACTGTCGACCGAGTTACAGGTCCCCTTTCAATCTGTTTCCCCATCTGTGCAGCAGGGATGCTGCCACAGGACCGCAGGGCTCTGGGAAATGCTAGCACTATCTGGAATTCCAGCAGCATAAGGCTCCTCAGCAGGGCTCTGGGTCAAGAGTGGAAAAAAGAACATGAATTCCCTTGGCTTTTCTTTTGTGACGTTAGCTCATCGCTCTTGTCCTTGTCTCCTTCAGGCACTCACTGGCACATTCAGAGCAGATCAGACAGCTTGGAAGTGTTCGTTGTGTGACCATGTTGTGGTTTCCTGTACTTGTACCAAATCTGGAAGATGTCTGTCTTTGTCCATTTGTGCTACTATAATAAAATACCTGAGACTGGGTAATTTATAAAGAAAATAGTAATTCCCAGTTCTGAAGGCTGCAAATCTGTTATGATTTACATCCAGATGTCCCTGCAAAGCCTCATGTGCACATAGGTAGGGCTTTTGGGTGGTAATTGGAATATAGCAGCTTCTAGCTTACTTGCTATTGGGAATTGGGGTCTGATCAGAAAAAGCAGATCACTGTGGGTGTGACCTGGAAGGGTATACTGCCTTGCCTTCTTTTTAATGTCTCTCTGCTTCCTGTATGCCATTCCATGAGCACCTTTTCCTCTGCCATGCCAGCTGGAGCCAGCTGTCGAGGCACTGAAACCTCTACAAACTGTGAACCAAAATAAGCATCTCCTCTTTCAATTTGCCAATGTCACATATTAGGTCTCAGCAATGAGAAAAGCAAATAAAATAGATTTATGTGCCAGGGAAATGGAGTCATTGCTGTGACGATCTGACCTTGTGGTTCAGAAGCCTTTGAAACCAGTTAGTTCACAGGAGAAGTGTGGAAAGGCTTGGAGATGTCAGCTTGAGAAACAGCCCTAGAATGCAGTAAACTGAGCTCGATGGGAGATTCTTGTCAGAGCGCAAAAGACCAGAAAACATAGAAATGCAGTTAGCAAGGACCAGGCTCAGGAAGTTTCCATTGGGAACAGACTCCATTGGCAGTTAGATGACAGGCCATGAATGTTATGCGCTGACAGAAAATTTTTCTGCATCTTGCTCATGTCCAGAAACATTATAGGAGATTGACAGACTAAGGGCAATGGATTAATTAATCTAGTAGAAGAAATTTCAAGGCAGACTAGTAGTAAGGTGGTGGCATGGCTTCTGTTGGTGGCTTTTAGCCAGCTCTACATTGAGGATCAAGAGCAAAAAGTTCCATCTGAAAAGATTTGTTTCTCCAGAAAGAAAGTTCCAGTAAAATTGGGTCCTGCAAAACTGGAGCAGAGGAGATCTTGATATCTGAAAAGATTAACATTAAGAAGCATAGTACTTTACAGTAGGACAGTAGGAAAAATGGCTTCAGGGAATCCCAGTAAGCTCACCCTTCCCAGGCTCAAAACTGCAAAAGTAAAAGATTTTATTTTTGAGGTGAGAGCACCAGGGCACTCTTGTTGGAGAAGCATGGCCTAGGGAATTGATTTCCCAGCACTCTGTTCATCGTGCCATCCAGGTGCTTGGAGACCTCTGCTACCACCAAGATACAAAGGGCTCAGCTACTAATTCAGCTGGCAGCAGATCCTAGCATCATCTACATGGTGCTGGTTTTATGTGCATGAAGAATGCAGGAATTGTGAGGCCAGGGACGCTTGCACCTAGATTTCAGAAAAAGGCCTGGGGGGGCCAGGCAGTGTGCCCCTGAGAGGGCAGCGTGTGAAGCTGTGAGGGTAAAACTGAAAGTAGGGTGGAGACCCCAGGAAACTGGAGATACCAGGAAAATGGACATCTGAGTAAAGCCACAAGCAGTGAGAAAAAGTGGCCCAAGAGAGAAGTCATGAGGGCTGTGATCACTCGCAATACCTTAGGGCAGGGCTACCCAGATTGCCCAGGGTTGGATATAGGGTTGGATGCCCAGGATTTAATGTATTTCTACTGGGTTTCTGCTCTTGTTTTAGACCCATTCCTATCTTCCTACTGTTCTCTTTTGGAATGGGAATATTTACTCCATGTTTTTGTATGTTTCTTCTGATTTTTATAGAAGCTCACAGCTAAGAGTTTGCCTTAAATCTCAGGGGAGACTTTGGATTTGGACTTTTCAGCAATGCTGAAACTGTGAGGACTTGGGTAACTCTTGGAGATGGACTAAATGCATTTTGTATAAAGGGATGCACATAGGTTTGGGGGGCCCAGGGGAAGAATGTTATGGTTTATATCTAGATGCCCCCCCCAAAGCCTCATACACTCATAGATGGAGCTTTTGAAAGGCAATTGGATTATGGGGGCTTATAGATGACTTGCTGATGGGAGGTGGGGTCTGGCCAGAAAGATGAGTCACTGTGACCTGGAAGGGTATATCTCCTTTCCCTACTCCTATTTGATCTCTCTCTCTGCCTCCTGTCTGCCATGTTTTGAGCACCTTTTCCTCTGTGATACCCCTCTGCCATGCCACCTTACCTTGGATCCAGTTGACTATGGATTGAAATGCCTACAAAGTGAGCCAAAAGAAACCTCCTTTCCTTTAATTTGAGGATGTGGGGAATTATGGGGTCTCAGTGATGAGAAAGTAACTAAGACAAAGTTCATGATTTAAGTACCAGTAGGGCACATGTCTGGAGAGGGCTGCTTTCTACTTCCAAGATGGTGTCTTATTGCAGCCTCCTCTAAAGGGAATGAATGCTGTGTCCTCACATGGCAAAAAATCAGAAGCACAAGAAGCCTGAGCTATTTTCCTCTAGATATTTCCATAGTACTAATCTATGCACAAAGTCCAAGCCCTCATGACTTGAGGTCATCCCAAAGGGCCATACCTCTTAATATCACCACAATAGAGATTAAACTTCAACACAGGAATTTAGGGAAATATGTACAAACCATAACAGTGTCCTTGGTACTTAGGGGCAACACTGAGACTACATCCTCATGACCCTGAATTTAGAAATAAACAAGTTTCTGTTTTGAGAATTAAACTGGTAAATGCAACAGGCACAGATGAATAGCCAGATTCACGAACACCCATGAAAGCATATAGAAACTAAAACTGGAATCACAGTAATCTTGGAGGATGAACTGAAAGGTGATTATGCCTGTAATTCAGAGACTAGAAATTGGTCTTTACTGATGTCATGGGGTTTGGAAGAAGTGGGTGTGAAATGAAAGGGTTGGTTAATGCAGAGAACAAGACAGAAAACCTGTGGGAGCCAGAAGCTAGCAATTCCTTCACCAGTGTTGTCTCGTAGAGGGGAGTCTTGTGGAACAGACAACTTCTCTGGCAATGCTGAGGCTGCAGATGAGGGTGGGTGGCTGACGCTGCCTCAGCTGGGCCTCTCCCAGGCTCACCTGTGCTCCTTTTTTTTGAAGTTTGCCCTTCCTTGCATCCTGCCCTCAGGGAAAACAGGCATCAGCTGGGCCAATGCAAACATTCTGCCCACTTAATAATTGCATTTCCAATTGAAAATCAGTACGTGCACTTTGTCACTGGTAATTGTATAGAGGGTAACTTTTTAATGTGTTCACAGAATTTGTGATTTTAAGCTCAAGGTTCTAAAGATATGAATGGAAGGAAATTCATCAAGATAAAGGTCAACTGTGTTATTGGCTTGCCCACAGCCTTCCTCAGTCATATCTTTTTTTTTCTTTTAAAAACAACAAAAGAATGAACAAGGATACAGAATTTCAAAACAATAGATTAACTCTGGTTAACATATTACATATTATCTTCAAAGTAGTTGTTCAGATTACAAAATATAGGGCATAAAAATGATCAATGAAAGCACACACTATTCATTTTGATGAACGAAGATTACTAGTATATACATATACACACACACATATATATACATATATACATATACATAGAATCTTTTTCGTTCTTTTTTGTTCTCCTTTCCCCTGTCCTAGTTGTTCTTTTTGAGTGGTTTCTTTCCCTTTCCCTTTAATGATATCTATGGTATATTTTGGATCTTACTGTCAGTTTTTTTACCCTAGGGAGACAATATAATATTTATACATGCAAGTCAGATTTATTTCACATGTGAATATGGTCCCAAGCTGTATCCATTTACCTATAAGCCTCAGGTCTATGCTTCCTTATAGCTGAGTAATACTCCATTGTATAAAAATACCATACCCTTTTTATGTATTCCTTGGTTGATGGGTGTTTGAGTTGTTTCTAAGATTTCGCTATCACAAAATTTTCTTTTCTTTTTGGTACCAGGTATCAAACTCACAACCTTGCACTTGCCAGGCTGGCTCTCATGCTGCTGAGCTAAATCGTCAGCCCCAGTTATTACAAATTATGCTGCTATAAACATGCGAGTACATTTGTTGGTGTGGCATGATGTTTTCAATTCTTCTGGGAAAATACCTAGGAGGAGAATAGCTGGATTGAATGGAACTGCCAATCCTAGTTTTGTGAGGAATCTCCACACTGATTTTCACAGTGGTTGTACCAGTCTACATTCCCACCAATAGTGGCAAAGTGTTCCTTTTTTTCCATAACCCTGTGATCATTTGTTACTGGTTGATTTCTTGATGATAGCCATTGTTTCTGGAGTAAGATGAAATCTCAGTGTTGTTTTAATTTACATTTCTCAAATGACCAGTGATATTGAACATTTCCTCATATATTTATTTGCTACTCCTATTTCTTCATTGAGAAGTATGTGTTTATTTTTGGATTGGGTCTTTGAATTTGGGAGGCCTGATATTTTAAAAATTCTTTATATGTTCTAGATATAAGTCCTTGGTTTGAGGGATAGCTGGCTAAAATTTTTTCCCATTCTGTGGGTTTTCTTTCACTCTGCTGGTGATTTCTTTTGATGTACAAAAACTTTTTAATAAGATGAGGTCCCAGTTGTTAATTCTTTGTAGTATTTCCCATGCAGTTTGTGTTTTGTTCATGAACTCTTTGCCTACTCCTATGTCCTTGAGATTTCTACCTACCTTATCTTCTAGTAGATTTAGTGTTTCTGCTTTTATATTTAGATCTTTGATCCATTTTGACTCTATTTTAGTGCATGATGATAAACATGGGTCTAGTTTTGGTTTTGGTATGTGGAAAGCCAGTTTTTCCAGCACCATTTATTAAAGAGGCCATCGTTCTTCCAGTGAACCTGTTTGGCCCCTTTGTCAAAGATAAGGTAGCTGAGTGTCTTTGTAGTTGTGTCTGCCTCTTCTAATCTGTTCCACTGATCCTCAGGTCTGTATTTTGTTTTTTGTTTTTGTTTTTGTTTCTTTTTCTTTTTGCCAGTGCCATGCTGATTTTTATCACAGCAGCTTCCCCGGCCACATCTTTTAACTGTGTACTGTGCTTATGCCTCTGTGACAGCAGGATCTTCAGTGATAGTGGTCCCTCCTCCTGTCTCTCCTGGCCTCTCCCAGGGTCACTGTGGGAGTACCCTGGGTAGAACCCACTTGGATGACTTTCAGTCTAGCCCTCTCTATTTATGCCACCGTGTGTCTTCTCTCTACTTCATTTCTCTCTTATCCCTATTAAAAACCAAGAGGGTACATGAGTGGCCACAGGAGCCACTGACGGAATCAAGGAGTCACAGTCACACTCCATGGTCTTCCTTCTCCTTAATTCTGAGTTCCTGGCTGGAAGGGGTCAGATGAGGATCCTTTTTTCTCCCATGGACTTTGACTTGCCTTCTCAGCGTCTGCGGCCTTTCCCACAGGAAGGCTTGGGAAGTGGGGAGCTTCCCAGAGAGACACACTACCGAACCTTTGCGCTCCGTGATCTTTCTGTTTCCTCTGAGGATTCTCTATGTCAGGCATTCCAGTTCAGAGTCCTGGAAGTGAGAAATCCAGGGAGAGGAGAGGAGAGGCCAAAGCCAGCCCCCATAGCAGTTAGGTCCTTGCCAAGTTGGAGGGTCCGTGGGGCATTAGTGGAAACACTGAATTTCCTGTGTACCCCACCTTCCAGGCAAATGCCTCTCCACTTCTTGAAACCTGGGTTTTTCTGCTGCTCCGAAGAACATTTATTCAGTGTGATACATTTCTTCTTGCCTTCTGGAAGAAGCTGGGCTGAGGTTATATGCACATGAATGTAAAACCATCCCTGGGTCCCCTTCCTCCCTTTGTCTTGGCAGATACTCAAAGTCTGATAAAGCAATTTGGCTCATCTCCTCACAGTTTAAAACTTCCATGTGTTGTGTATGTCCTTCTTAATGAGGCTGGTGACTCCATCCCTGTCTTGCTAACTCAGCTCCAAAGTCCAGGAGAATGGCAGAGCTGGAAAGAAACTTCATAAAAAACACCTCATTTGAAAGATAAGGAAACTGAGGTTCAAAGATTTTAAATGCTTTGCCTGGGGACCTACAGCTAGCTAATAGAGTGCATTACCAGCTATTATAAATATTTGGGTTACTGCTAATTAAAGATGAGGTCAGATCCTGTGCAGTTACATGCTAAGAATTTAAATGTAAGCTGGCATGGTAGCACATGCCTGTAACCCTAGCACTCTGAAAAGCTGAGGCAGGAGGATCGCAAGTTCAAGTTCAGCCAGCGCAACTCAGCAAGATCCAGTCTCAAAATAACATATTAAAACTGAGATTGAGGATATAGCTGAACACAAAGGCCCAGAGCTCAATCCCCAGTACCACAAGCTAATTAATTAGCAGGTAGATTATGTGTGACGAAGTCTAAATACCTGAAGCATCTAAACAGAACAGTTGTTCTAGAAGGATTTATGAAATAATTATCTTTTTAAAAAAATCATTCCGGTGCAATTAAAGAATTTATTAATTCAAAGAACTTATTAACTGTAATCCAAGAACTTATTAATTTATTGAAAGAACTTATTAGCTATATGTTGATGGTATGGTCTGTAGGATTGGTGGCATCATGACTGCCCAGTTCCTGCAACATGGGCAAGACAGTCGGATTGTAATGGACAGCCACAGTGACTTGGGAATGTGGGCCTGTCCTACTGTACATTTCTCTCACTTGTAAAACTGAAGGCTGGTAGGGTAACCCCTGAAGTGCCTTCTATGTCATCATGTCTGTTTTTTGGTTTGTTTGTTTGTTTGTATATGTAGTTCAGGCTGGCCTTGAACTCACAGCAATCCTCCTGCCCCAGGGATTATAGTTGTGTAACTTGCCCATCCAGCTCTGTCCTCATATACTGTAATTTATATTGGAACATATCTCTTGCTTCCCAAAACCCATATGTACACTTTCTATGACCCTTAGCACACTTTGTTGCTTCTGTTGATTTTATGGTCTCATTCTCCAGTGGAGCTCAGCCTGCACAAGGCTTCATGTTTTCTTTGCTATTCTAGCGTAGTGCCTGGCATAAGCAACCCTTGTTCATGAAATACAGGCTGGATCAAACTCTTTGGTCTCATGTGCACTGCCTCCTGCTAGTCCCCAGTCAGCCACATAGATGAAGAAAAACTAGCCAGTACCTTTGTCCTCTAAAACACAAGCCCACTTAATGGACTCCTAATAATTTGTATTGCAGTGTTTCCCAGTCAGCTGTAGGCTTGTCTGTAGCACCACAAATGTCAGAATGGTGCTAATAAATCAGTAGGAGAACTTGTGTGTGCTTTCAACTTTCTAAGGGGCAGAAACATGCTTTGTATTTTTAAAGTCTATTTTTTTAAATAATTTTATTTAAAGAGAAAAAAAACAAAACAAAACAGAATAAAGGGTAGCGACAATACAGTATTCCAAGGAAAAAAGGAAAAAAACAACACCAAAAAAAAAAAAAACCTAAGAAATTTTTACTTGACAAATTACATACTGACTTCTTGGAAATAGCTGTTCAAATTACAAAGTTAAAACATATAAAGTAGACATTCAAACAGTGAGACTGTTAACAGCTCTGCTCCACGATCTGACAAAGACAGCAATATGGTCATCCATCTTACCCACTCAAATATATATCAAAAGGGTAAAATTAAACACAACAAAACAGAGCAAAGCGGATCACAAAAAAACAATGTAAGAGACAAAAATTTCAAAACTAGACAATCGGAGATATTCACTCTCTATCATATTGACTCTTGTTTTCTTCCAAATAGTTGTCCAGATTGTCACATATAGGGAATTCACATGAAACAACCTAGTATGGAATTGATCTGAGCAGGACGAGGAGGGCATTACAGGTCTTCAAGACCAGACATTAGGGAAGCCTAGAATGGCTGTCATAGTGTCTCTCATTCTCCTCAAAACAGCTGTCCATACCTTAATGTGTGTTGAACTTAGACAAGGCAAAGCAAGCTAAGATCACTTTGAACAAAAAGTGATAGTTTTGCTGGACTTCACATCATGACATTATGGAGTCAGCACTGGGTATTGTAGTGTCTCTTTTTCTTCAAAGTAGTTGTTCATTT